>JAOUQX010087280.1:0-11379 GCA_028566295.1 Liobagrus marginatus
TGACGTTTGCTCCGCCAACAGAAGCCGGCTCGTAACACGAAGTTTAGCTCGCAGCTCAAAGCCAAAAATCGGCCGAGGTCCGACTCGTATCTCAAAAAACTCGTTAGTTGGGTCACTCGTAAGTCGAGGCCTCACTGTATTGGCAACAAGGAGCTGCTGTCCATCAGGGCAGCCCTCGAGGAGTGTAAGCACTGGCTGGAAGGGGCCCTTCATCCGTTCCAGGTGGTCACTGACCACAATAACCTGGAATGTATTAAGGAGGCCAAACGGCTGAACACCCGTCAGGCTAGGTGGGTGCTCTTCTTTACCCGATTTAATTTTTCCATCACGTACCACCCAGGAACCAAGAATAGTAAGGCAGATGCCCTGTCACACCTCCACGATGCCTCAGATTCTCCGACTGAGCCGGGGACCATTCTCCCCCCCCCCCTCTGTGGTCATTGCCCCCATTTGTTGGGATGTCATGGGTGAGATTCAACAGGCTCAGCGAGTGGAGCCAGCCCCTCCAGAGTGCCCCATGGGAAGAGTCTATGTCCCCGTCAGCCACTGGCCGCGAGTCCTTCACTGGGTCCACACATCCCCCGGGTCTGGTGACCCAGGAATTTACCGCACAACTGCCCTCCTCAGGAACGCATTCTGGTGGCCCACGGTGTCCAGGGACATTGCTGCTTTTGTATCCGCGTGCCCCACACGCGCCCATTCATGGACCCCGCGACAACTGCCCACAGGTCTGCGGGTCCCCCGACGGCCTTGGTCACATCTCTTGGTGAACTTTGTTATGGACTTACCGACGTCATGGGGGTTCACCGCGGTCAAGGTCACGGTCGACCGGTTTTCGAAATCCTGCCGTCTAGTTCCCCTAAAGGGTCCGCCCACAGCTATGGAGACCGCACAAGTCCTGTTTGACCACGTGTTCAGAGTTTATGGGGTCCCTGTAGACATAGTGACTGACCATGGCCCGCAGTTTACCTCACGGCTTTGGAGGGCGTTTTGTAACGACTGAACATTAACATCAGCCTCACATCTGACTACCACCCGCAAGCGAACGGCCAAGTGGAACGGTTAAATCAGGAGCTCGGGAGGAATCTACGCTCATATTGCTCCCGGGACCAGGAACAGTGGAGCATGTGGCCCTGGGCCCTGGGCCGAGTATGCCCAGAACTCCCTCATACACTCCTCCACTGGCGTGGTCCCCTTCCAATGCGTCCTGGGGTACCAACCCCCATTGTTTCCATGGTTGGGGGAATCGTCTGAAGTGCTGGGGGTGGATGATTGGATGAGAAGGAGTGAGCAGGTTTGGGACAGTGCCCACGTCTGGCTCCAAAGTGCGGTCTGCTCTCAAAAGATCCAGGCCGAACAGCACTGTCGCCGTCAGCCCAACGACCAGCCGGGCCAGAGGGTTTGGCTTTCAATGAAGGACCTATGCATGCAGCTCCTGAGCAGAAAGTTAAGTCCGAGGTACGTAGGTCCTTTTGAAATCCTGCACCAGATTAATCCTGTTACCTACCGGCTAAAGTTACCTGCTAACTACCTCATTTCTCCCTCCTTCCATGTCTCGCTCCTGAAACCCGGCACACGGGATGGTGGGCCCGAAGTCGGCAGTCTCAGAGCCTCCTCCTCCGCTGGAGGTCAATGGAGCCCCCGCTTAAATAGTCCGGGAGATCCTGAACTCCCAGAGGAGAGGCGGCCAGCTGCAGAGCCTGGTGGATTGGGTGGGTTACGGTGCAGAGGAGCGGTCGTGGGTGCCGAGCCGCGACATCCTGGACCCGTCGCTGACCAGAGACTTTTACCGGGGCCACCCTGATCGCCAGTGCAAAACAAACAGTACCTACAATACGCTACAGGACAGATGCATAAAACATAGAACACAGAACATAGCACTGATGGTTGTGCACCATGTGGCACATATGGCAATAATGATAGCAGCATAATTTAGCACAGTAAAATAGCTGCAAAATAGCAAAATAGCAGCATCATTTAGCACAGTAAAGTGACTAATGTAAGCAGTAGCAGTATTGAATAGTGTAACAGTAGATGATGTTATGAAAACAATATTAAAGTGACAATTTTTTAGAAGTACAAAGTAATATTTAAAGTGGCTGTGCTAGGTAAACTTGCATGAGTGATTTCCAAGTTTGAGTGTGAAAAAGTTCTTCGGTGCTTTGTGTTGAGAAGCCTGATGGCTTGTGGGTAAAAAATTTTGGACAGAAGGTCAGTCTGGTTGTAGCAGCCCGAATGCTTTGGTACCTGTTTCCAGATGGCAGGAGGGTGAAGATTGTGTGTGAGGGGTGTGTCTGTGGTTGGCCACAATGCTGGTGGCTATCCAGATGGTATTGTCCGTGACAGAGCGGAGAGAAACCCCGATGATCCTCTTAGCTGTCCTCACTATCCACTGTAGGGTCTTGTGGTCCGATACAGTGCAGTTCCCAAACCAGACAGTGATGCAGCTGCTCAGGGTGCTCTCAATGGTCCCTATGTAGAACGTGGATGGGATGGGGGGAGGAAGATGTGCTATCCCCATGTATAGGAAGTAGAGACTGCTGGGCTTTCTTGCTGATGGAGCTAGTGCTAAGTGGAAGATCCATTGATGTCCAGGGGAGATTGGTCACTCTGTACTCTGCTGAACTCAGAAAACAACTCTTTGTTTACGTTCAGAGGCAGGTTGTTGGCTCTACACCAGGCAGTTAGTTGATGCACCTGCTCTCTGTATAGTGGCTCATTTTTGCCGATGAGACCCACCATGGTTGTGTCATCGGCGAGCATGATGATGTTCGTCCCTGTCGTTGCAAAGTCCACATACTGATGGAATTTAGGGAGCACTGTCTTGCATGGTTGAAATATTGCTAAGAGCCCCATAGAGAACACATAAAGCCTCCTTTAGTACCTTCTCATCAGGCATGTTCAGACATTGTCAGGAGTGCATACTGTAATGTCGGCACAGGCTCCGCCCCCACAGAGAGAGTCGTCACAGAGAGTATTGAACTCGCAGCCTCGTCACTTCCAGTCACAACCGCATTACTTCCGGTTCGCAGGGTTTATAAACTGTGTACAAACATTAACACCCTGCGATGTATTGTTTTGCCAAACCCCCGCGTAAGTGTTTGTTTTCCATGCCATGTTCAAGCCTGTCT
Organism: Liobagrus marginatus; assembly: GCA_028566295.1. Lineage (NCBI taxonomy): Eukaryota > Metazoa > Chordata > Actinopteri > Siluriformes > Amblycipitidae > Liobagrus > Liobagrus marginatus. Next base: position 3,132 of record JAOUQX010087280.1, read on the forward strand.
ATGTTTATGTCTCATGTAACCATGTCCATGTCAGTGTATTCACACCAAACCATAGTGTCTGTGTTGCTAGCCATTGTTTTTCTAGTCGTTTTATTTGTAGCTTATCCAGTGTTTGTTTTGATAACATTGTTTTGCAAATGGATCCAATTATCTGTGTGTCTGCGGATTCGTTACACATACAGGCCAAACATGTGGTGTAATAGCTACTGGCTTGCATTATTAGTTGCCATGATAAGTTATGCAAGTTAGATAAGGCTATAATTGTAATTTTTACTTAGATTTTTGGTAGGTCAGCGTTCAGTGGGTTAATCATTTTGGTTTTGTGATTTAATTCTTTTCCTTTTACAAACTCTACTTTATACAGAATTTTACAAACTTTAATATTTCAGTCATTGAGATCCACTGTGTAATGTGTTCCAATAAAATTATTATTATATTAACAAATGCAAAAATGCTGTAAAGTGTTTTAGTTAAAAATAATAACTTCTTATAATCTAAAATAATAAAAAATTATAAGTTAAAAACAATCTCTTCTAACCTGTCTACTTGTCTTTATTTCTTACCCATTAGAGTCATGCCAGTGTCCCTAACCCAGCCCTATCCTCTTTCCAATGTGATCTTCTTTTACAACCTTTTCATCCATCACATGCTTTCTCTCCTGTTTTTCCAGTTTGAGCAATGATACAGTGGTGGCATTGGGGTAGAGCTTTTCCACTCTGATGGGGAGTAACATTAATCACTTGATGTATATCAGATGTCTGTTCACACATTTCCGCCTAATAGCAGTCAGCCGTTCCCTCACTTGTTTGTCACTCTCTATGTTCATTTATCACTCTGAAGCAGTTGCAATGCTCTGCTCTCCAGCCGTCTATTCCTACCATACCCAGTACCTTTCTATTGTTCTTTTACTCTACTCCTTATTTCCTCTCCCTGCGAGTCCTGTCTGTGATGATCGAATAGTGGAGTTGCGGCAGTAACGATGCCGAGACACAGTTGCAGCAGACATGGATTTTTATTAAGCGAACACAAAACTCTAAACACTTTATCCATCAACCAACACGCAGTGCTGTGAAACACGAAACATCGACAATGACACACACATAGGGGAAAGAGTGAAAGGTATTTAACCTCTTTTTGTGATAATGAGTGAAGTGAGTGCAGGTGTGTGTGATCAGGACAGAGAATAGGTGGGGATTACACACACGCATACGCACGCCAACACAAAGTCTATGCCCATTTTCTCCCGTTTGTCAAGGCCGCCCTCTGGCGGCCGACCGGATATTGTCCGTGGGCGTGACACTGTCTGTTTTAAACGCTCCTTACTCTTTAGTAAAGTACTTTCAGAAGTTAATTATGGCACTTTTTCCCACGTAAACAAAAGAATCAAAATTTTTTTCTTGGGGTTCTCTTTTGTTTCTTTAAATTTATGGCAAACAGTTTTTAAACAGGATTACAACACTGGTTGTTTAATATTTACAGTATTTGGCCATAAAAATAACTAAACTAAAAATACAAATCTATAAAGCAAGAATAGGCAAAAATACCCATGTAAATCTGCAACAATTAGTTCAATTCCCAAATGAATTAAAAGTGATAGTATAAGGTGATATTACCTAGTGGTAAAAATGTCTCTATCTTAACTTTAATTGAGTACAGTACAAGCATCTCTTTCTAAGTTTGTTTATAGTTAAGAGTTAGATTAAGGTTTTTAGTAAAAACATGGTCTGTTAAGTAAAATTTAAGAAAACTTAAAGATTTTATCTTTTATTTTCACAACTTTACAAAACTTGTTGGTTAACCAAGAACCAACAAATGTTGGTGCATGTGCATTGTATATTATAAGAAATTAAAAGCATTGTGTATTATAAGCAAGGCAGATCAAACCTGATAGGAGAGTGAGCAGACAAATGGCCATAGGAGGCACTGGTTGAAGAGTTGGCCCGCGAGCTGTTCATGATGCTCACCAAGGAATTGGGTGATTTCTGGATCATCGTTTGAAATTCAAAACTTGAGTCTAAAAGTGGTAAACCAGGAAGGGGACGTTTCCTGCCCTGGCGGGAAAGGAGTCTTGGACTGGGAAAGCGAGAACCTGCTAAAAGAGAGAATGACAAATTTAAAATATAGCTTGAAACAACAATTATTGGAGTTCAAGCCCATCAAAGACAGTATGAGAAAGATTTCGGGACATAAAGAATAATGTATTCTTACCCCAAACTTTGGAGGTTACCTCAATTGTGACAGTGATTTAACAATTGCATTTGTTAAAAACTGCATTTTAAGGCACAATTAAAAATGGGCAACTCTCAAAATGTCCGATCATAGTTAATCAGATATCATTTGACTCGCGGTGACATACCTTGAGGTGATGATATATGGTAAAGAGAATACATTTATGATGTAACACTAAAGTATTTAAAAGGTATAAGCAAAATATCCACTTTTCATATCTCTGGACCAGTAGGAGGCACCATGTTGAAAATTTGAATTCACCCTCAGGTTATGACCATAGCTAGCAGGTGTTTTTCTCTGAATGCCACAAGACAAAGACTTGCTGTAGTTTTAGACAATCTCACTTGCCTGGTGCACCACCACAACGCAGTACCATAACCAAATATGTTATCGGGTATAACATCACATCTTCCACCTTTAAAAGTAAATTAATTTCCTTTGTTATCATTTGTTCTACCAAATTGCACTTGTACTAAAAATAACATTTTCCTAACATCACCACCACAAATGCATTACAGAATTTTCCCAATGAACCTTTTTTTTTTTAAACCATTCAACATTTTGATTTGCAAAACTTCCAGGTTAAAGCAATAACTTCCTTTGTCAGATCGTATTTTTGGAGTCTGATAAGCATTCTCATCTCACCTTGAAGTGATGTCATCGCGAACCGAAAGTGAACTAATACTCCGGTGAACGGTCCCGCAATGTTACAGTACCCCCCCTCTCCTAGGAACGCCTCCTGGAGTTCTTTTCCTGTTGTGGCCCCGGGGCCTGGGGGCGGGGGGGTGTGGGTGGGCCGCATGGAAATCTTGGATCAAGGAGGGGTCCAGGATGTCCTGGGTGGGCACCCATGCCCTCTCCTCCAGGCCGTACCCCTCCCAATCTACCAGGTATTGCAGTTGGCCCCCCCGTCGCCGGGAGTCCAGTATCTCCCGGACTAGGTACGCAGGCTCGCCATCGATCTTCAGGGGCGGGGGCGTGGTCTCTGAGCCTGCCGGTTCTGTGGCCCCATGCGCTGGTTTGAGGAGAGAGGCATGGAAGGACGGGGCGATGCAATAGTGGGGTAGCGAGGCGGTATGTTTTACGGGATTGATCCGCTTGAGGACCTTGAAAGGCCCTGTGTACCGGCTGAACTTTTTACTTGGGAGTTTTAGTCGTAGGTCTCGAGTGGAGAGCCAAACCATCTGCCCCGGCTGGTAGTCCGGGTGAGTTCGGCGGTGCCGATCCGCCTGAGCCTTCTCTCTGCGCACCGCTCATCGGAGCCTAATGTGTGCCCCCTCCCACATGCGCTCACTCCAAGATATCCAATCATCTACTGCCTGCACCTCTGATGGTTCCCCTGACCACGGGAACAGCGGCGGCTGGTATCCCAGGACACACTGAAAAGGGGTGAAGCCCATTGAAGAGTGCGTTAGCGAGTTCTGGGCATATTCTGCCCATGGCAGGTAGGTGCTCCAGTGTTCCTGGTCCCGCGCACAGTATGACCTTAGGTATCAGCCCAGTTCCTGGTTTACCTTCTCCACCTGGCCGTTCGCTTGTGAGTGGTACCCAGACGTGAGGCTGACATTAATGTTTAGCCGCTTACAGACTCGGGAAGTGAACTGGGGCCCCCGATCCGAGACTATGTCCTCCGGGAGGCCGTACGTCCGGAAGATGTGGTCAAAGAGCCCCTGGGCGGTCTCGAGGGTGGTGGGGAGGCCTTTCATGGGGACGAGGCGGCATGCCTTCGAGAATCTGTCCACAATCACCATAATTGCTGTGTGACCCTTTGAGTTGGGTAGGTTGGTGACAAAGTCCAGAGAGATGTGTGACCAGGGCCTGTGCGGGACGGGTAGCGGTTCTAGAAGTCCCACCAGGGCTTGGCGGGGTGTCAGGTCTTGGGCGCAGACGTTGCACGCGTTTACAAAGGCCGCGGCATCTTGGGCCAGCGAGGGCTACCAGAATGCCCTCCTGAGCAGTGCCATGGTGTGATTAATTCCTGGGTGCCCGGAGCCAGGCGAGGCGTGCACCCACTCCACGGTTTGGGCCGGATGAGATGGCGCGCACCAGGAGTGGGGCTGGCAGATGGAGGCACTTGGCTAGGCAGCAGGGGTACCAGCGCGTGAGTTCCCTGCTCCTCCAGAATATCTGGGGATTGTGAGCTGTGAGCCATGGGTATCCTAGGATGATGGGGTTGCTCGGGGACATAATGACATGTAAAGTGAGCTCCTCCACATGGCAGATGCCTACAGTAAATTCTACGGGGTCCGTAATTTGTCCTGTGCCAACGGGGGTGTTGTCCACGGCCATAACTGAGGCTGGTGAGCCGCAGGTGCTGGTGGGGATTCGTAGCTGCCGGACGAGGCCGTGGTCAATGCCATTGGCGGCCGACTCTGAGTCCACTAGCACTGAAAGAGAGTGCCGGCGGTTATTGATAGACAATACAATGGGAACCATAAGCTGTGTCTTGCCTGTAAGGATGCATGAACTCACTTTGTCGCCACGCCGGGCGGGTGGTCTGTCAGGGCACATTGTTACACGGTGGTCAGCTCCGCCACAGTAGTGACACAGCCCAAGCTGTTGGTGCCTGGCCCGTTCTCCGGCCGACACGCATGTGTGGCCAACCTGCATCGGTTCCTCGGTGTGCACCGGGGTGGCCAAGGAGGCCGGGGGCGGGGTGGCCTGGCTCTCTGACCGGAGGCGTTTGTCCATCTTGATGGCTAGAGTGACAAACTGGGAGAAGTTCAGGCCCTCCCCTCGGACTAGTAGCTTCCCCCGGAGCCGGGGACTAAGGCTAAGTCCCAAAACACCTCCTTCAGGGCGACATCATTGAAGCTGCTCTGTGCCCCTAAGGTCCGAATCTCAGTAGCAAAGTCCACGGCGGTCCGACCGCCCTGTCATAGGCGCAGCAATCGCGTGGGCACCCGCTCGCCGCCCGCGGGCTGGTGAAACACATCCTTCAGGAGTTGCTTAAAGTACTGATCATTAGACTGGACTCCTGGGTCTGACTCCCAGAGGGCGTGAGCCCATTCACGCGCCTTCCCCGTGAGGAGGGGCATTACTAGCATGCATTTGGCCTGATCGGTCTGGTAGGACTGGGGTGTCCCGAAAAGTACAGCTCGCATTGGCCCAGAAACTGCGCACACTCCTCGTGGTTGCTGTTGCACTTCTCCAGCATAGAAAACACCATGGGAGTGGGGGAGGGGGGCGTTGCAGGCGCAGCGGGGCTGCTGGTTCGGCCTGTGCGGCTGTTATGGCGGCCATCTGGGCCTGAATCTCCTGCACAGTCTTGCTGAGGGCAGAGAATGCCGTGTACATTTGCGCCACTGTTGCTGGATCCATTATGGGCGAAGTATTCTGTCACGCTGCACCCCAGGACTGACCTGCGTGAACGTTGGTAGTTGAAAATAGCGGATCCAAGTGCAGCAGAGGGGAGCTGGAAATGAGGGCACTGAGGGAGCTGGCATGTTGAGCACGCAAAGTGAGCGTAAAAAACCCTTTAAATGTTCATAAAGGATAAAGTCCACGTGGTAGTCACACAGAGTAAATAATCCAATAGAGGAAGGGAAAAGGAACATGGAAGTAGCTTGGTATGTTGGCAAAACAATACTTCGCGTTGTACAAGGGGTAGTGGTGCCGTTTATATACACCCTACCCCGGAAATAAAACATCGCGGCGCCATCTTGGACCGGAAGTGACGTCATCGCGAACCAGAAGTGAACTAATACTCCGGTGAACGGCCCCGCGATGTTACAGATGCTGCCATATATCCTGCTTGCCCATGAGCACTTGATTCAGACTCCTGTTCTCAAAAATGGCATAGACTTGTTAGCTGACAAGTACGATTTTTAAATCCCACTGGATGTCCTAGGCATTCTACTTTTTCAGATTGTTTATCACCAGAGTCCAAAGATAAATATGAGGCCTCCAAAGCAGAACAACATTATTGCTTCCACTTTATCCTATAGATAGCAATATTCAAATTTAAAATCCAAGAAAGTAAAACAGGATAAATTACAACTTTGCATAAAACTTAATGTGATGTATTGGCTAGCATAGATTAAGGTTGTATGTACTTTTAAGTATGAAGGACAGATTACTGATTGTGATTGCGTTGCGATCACAGCTCGATGAGGAGCTGGATAAATAAATTGTCAACAACGTTTGCAATATTTCAGAGATATATGGATACTCTACTTGCAGGAATTCCAGGTGTCCAGCCATACCTAGATGATATCCTAATCTCAGGCAAAACTATAGAGGAACACCATGCGAGGCTTGAGGCTGTACTGAAGTGTTTGGTTGTTGCGGGTTTGCGAATAAAAAAGAGAAATGCATTTTTGCAGTCAACCAAGTGGAGTTTTTAGGTTTTCACGTGGATATGGATGGCATCAGACCAATTGGCGAAAAGGTGGAGGCTATCCAAAAGGCTCCATCTTCATGGAACTAAACAGAGCTTCAGGCATTTCTAGGGGTACTTAACTTTTACAGTTGTTTTCTTCCTGACAAGGCCACTGTCTTGGAGCCCCTACACCGACTCCTTGACCAGTCTGCTACATGGCAGTGGGGGGCAGATCATGAGGTTGCATACGCGCGGGCTAAACATTTACTGCAAACGGACAAGGTCCTGACGTATTACAGCAAAACGAAACCCTTGGTGGTGGTTTGCGACGCCTCACCATATGGACTGGGTGCTTTATTGGTTCATGTGGAGCACGATGGCCAGGAAAAACCCATGTGTTTTGCCTCCAGAACTATGTCCACGACTGAGCGAAATTATGCCCAAATTGATAAGGAGGTGCTGGCAGTTGTTTTCGCTGTCAGAAAGTTTCACCAGTACTTAGCAGGTCATCATTTCATGATGTTTACAGACCACAAACCCCTGCTTGGTCTCTTGCATCTTTCCAAACCAATGCCTGCTGTCCTGTCACCAAGAATGTTACGGTGGAGTTTGATCATTGGGGCTTATGACTATGAGCTGTGCTACAGATCTGGAAAGCAAATAGGAAATGCTGATGCCCTAAGTCGCTTACCGATACCCACAAAGAACGATATTACACCTCCACCGTTGGCAGTATTGTTACTAGAAAGGGTGTCAGTGGCATCTATGCATTCTGAAAGGATTGTTGCCCTTACACTTAAGGACCCTGTCATGTCACGTGTATTACGCTGGACACTACATGGGTGGCCAAATAACATACCAGATAGCCGGTTCAGGCCCTTTGTGTTGCGCTGTCATGAACTCTCGGTGCATAAGAACTGTGTGATTTGGGGTAGCAGGGTGGTTGTCCCCAAGTTGGGGCAAAAGGAGGTACTGACATTGTTACATGATGCACACCCAGGCATCGTGCACATGAAGGGGCTTGTGAGGAGCTATGTGGTGGCCGGGTATGGATGGGGATATAGAAGAGACTGTAAAAGTATGCGGCACCTGCCAGATGTCACGACATGCACCACCAAAGGCTAGAGTACACCCTTGGGAATGGATGGGGAAGAGATGGTCATGGCTACATATTGATTTTGGACCATTTCAAAGCAAAGCATTCCTCGTAGTAGTGGATGCACACAGTAAGTGGCTAGAGGTGTCCCTGATGAGTTCCATGTCATCATCAGTAGTAATTAACACACTGAGACTGCTTTTTGCGATGCATGGGGTGCCCGATGTAATAGTTTCGGACAATGGTACTGCTTTTATGTCTGCAGAGTTCAAAGAGTTCGCAGGGCGAAATGGTAACAGCACCTTATCACCCAAGCACGAATGGGCAGGCTGAGCGCATGGTCCAGACAACAAAGGAGGCGCTGTCTCGCATCACGAAAGACGAGTGGCAGACTAGACTCGCACGGTTCTTGCTGTCACAGCACATTACCCCGAATTCCTCGACGGGCAAAAGTCCTGCTGATTATTATTGAATCGGCGACTGACCACGGCTCTGGGCCGGTTACACCCTGACCATGGAGGTGATATGCTCCGCAAACAGGAGCTGGATACTGAAAAGGGATCTGGTACCATCAGAGAGTTTAAACCGCATGACTCGGTGTA
>JAOUQX010087319.1:0-11374 GCA_028566295.1 Liobagrus marginatus
CCTGCTGTGTGCTGTTCCCGAACCACGCTGTGATGCTGCCGGTCAGGATGCTCTCAACGGTGCAAGTGTAGAAAGTCGTGAGCACCTCAGAGAGCAGTTTAAAGTCCTTTAGGCATCTGAGATGGAACAGACGGTGTCGGGCATTCTTTATTATGTGGTTGATGTGACATGTCCATGACAGATCTTGTGAGATATGGACACCAAGAAAGCGGAAACTATCCACTCTCTCCACTGGGGCCCCGTTGATGATGACTGGTTGGTAATTCCTCATCTTGCGCTTTGTACTGAAGTCCACGATCATCTCCTTTGTCTTGCTGACATTCAGGAGGAGACTGTTTTCCTGGCACCATGTCTCCAGGCTTTTAATCTCCTTAAGGTAGGCCGTCTCGTCATTGTTGGAGATCAGACCCAGCACAACTGTGTCATCAGCAAACTTTACAATAGTGGTGGAATTGCGAGTGGCCAAACAGTCATGTGTGTACAGTGTGTACAGCGGGGGACTCAGAGCGTAGCCTTGGGAAGCGCCAGTGCTGAGAGTGAGTGTAGGAGAAATGTGTTTTCCCACCCATACTGTTTGCGGTCTGTCCGTAAGGAAGTCAGAGATCCAGCGACAAAGCGATGTGCCGAGTCCCAGGACCTCCATCTTGGAAGTGAGTATGGAGGGGATTATGGTGTTGAAAGCAGAACTGTAATCCACAAAGAACATTTTAACATAATTCTTTTTACAATTGTCCAAGTGGGATAGGGCCGTGTGATGGAGATATGCAATCGCGTCCTCAATGGAGTGGTCAGGACGATATGCAAGCTGTAACGGGTCCAGTGTGTCCAGTAGTGAAGAAGTGATGATGTCTCTTACTAATCTTTCAAAGCACTTCATCACAGTAGAGGTTAAAGCTACTGGACGATAGTCATTAAGACAGGCAGGCTGGGGTTTCTTTGGGACAAGAACAATGGTGGACTTTTTGAAGCACAATGCTATTGCAGACTGCACCAGGGAGAGGTTGAAGATCTGTGTAAATACCAGAGCTAGCTGGTCAGTGCAGGTTCTCTGGCTCTGACCTGTGATGCCATCCGTTCCTGCAGCTTTCCTGGTATTTACTCTCCTGAAGGCCGTTCTCACGGCATGCTCTGAGATGGTGAACGCGATGTCTGTTTCTGCACTCTCCGCTTGCATGCAGTCAGCAGCGTTAATAGAGACGCTAGCACCATTCACGCTGTTAGCATTCCCGGCGCTGTTAGCTGCAGCCTCGAAGCGAGCATAAAAAGTATTTAGCTCGTGTACTAGTGAAGCGTCCACAATTGTCATCTTGGATGGCGGCGTTTTATAGGTCATTGGTCTTAGTCCCTGCCACATGCTGCTAGAGCTCTGATGGAAGAAAGACTTTTTTTTAACTATAACGTTGCTTCGCTGTTTTCACCGCTCTACGCACGTCATAGGATGCAGATTTATAATCGTCCATGTTCCCGGTCGCGAGGCCCGCGTTGTAGGCAGTAGAGCGAGATTTCAGAGTATCGCGGATAGTTTTATCCACCCATGGCTTCTGAGTGGGAAAAGTCCTGATAACAGTTCTCTTAACTGTATCCTCTGCCACGTTCCCGATAAATCCACCAACTACTTCCTTAAACTCGCTGATGTCATCAGAGCTGCGCCTGAACATGTTCCAGTCTGCGTCATCCAGAGCATCTTGGAGTGTGGCCGCTGATTGGTCCGTCCAGTGCACGACCTCTCTCCGAACCGGAGCTACCTGTTTCAGCCTTTGTTTATACTTAGGCATTAGGAAAATGGCCGCGTGATCAGACTTTCCAAATACTGGGCGAGATTGCGCTTCGCAACTGTCCTTTAGTTGAGTGTAGCAGTGATGCAGTGTCATTTCTCCTCTGGTGGCGCACGTGATATGCTGATGAAAGTTAGGTACTGCGCGTTTAAGGTTGGCACTGTTAAAGTCCCCTGCAACAATTAGCACAGCATCCCGGTGGAGAGTTTGATATGTAGTGAGCGCCTCGTGTAGATCACATAAAGCACTGTCCGTGTCCGCCTGTAGTGCAATGCAGATGGCGCTGACTATAACCTTACTAAATTCCCGAGGAAGATAAAAGGGACGACATTTTAATGTCAGAATCTCCAGGTTCGGTGTGCACGAGTGTGAGAGAGGTAAAATGCTAGCGTTATTGCACCAGTTGTTGACCATCAGGCACACTCCTCCTGTTTTTCCCGACTCCATCATTTTGTCTATGCGTTGAACCGAGAAGAACTCGGCCGGCTGGATGGCGTGGTCAGATGCCGCTGGGTTCAGCCATGTTCAGCCAAGTTGAATGCATTAAAAATGTAGAACGGTGATGTCACTGTGTTGCTAGCTTGATTTACTTCATTTTTAATAGTGGAACAGTTAGATCTCAGCATTTCATTTGACACGATTTCATTGTCAGTGCAAATGTATTTAGCAACGTTCACTTAAAGGGCTACTTATTTAATGAGAGACATTTATCTTAAACAATTAATTTGAATTGTGGTATTTTACATAGCTCCGCTAAACTTTTTAATTCACTGCCTATCAGGTATCCATTCTACGGGACAAGTTGGTGGTGTTTGAGGCTGAGGTCCTGGGGCTAAAACGAGCCCTGGGTGAACTAAGCTATACAGGCGAACGTGCAACAGGACTCACCAGCAGCCTGCCTTGGGGTGGCCTTCACTCACCACACACCCCTGAAGTTTTGACACCTCTTTCCCCCCTCAGCCCCATGGTAGATGCCCTGCTAAGTCTGCAGAGTGACGAGGCCAAGGCACAGCGACAGGAAGCTGGAGAGCTGCTACAGCAACTAGAGCGACTACAGGGTGAGCTGCGGTTGGAACGACAGCAACGTGAGCTCCAAGCGCTTTCTTTTGCCCAAGAGCGTCATACCTGGCGGGACGAGAAGGAGCGTGTGCTCAAGTACCAGACTCAGCTGCAGCTTAGCTATGTAGAGACGCTGCAAAGAAACCAGGCTTTAGAGGAGCGTGTTGGCCAGCTTGGGGCCAAGTATTGTGTAACACCCAGTTCACCTCCACCTGCAAGCTACCCCACATCTGTACCTGTTACTGTAACGCTTACCCCAGCCTCGGATGACTCCATAACCCCTTCTCCCAACCAGCTGGCTCCCCCATGGGCCGGGCCCTCTCGTCTGGAGAGGATCGAGTCCACGGAGATTTAGATCTGACACAATATTATGACACAATATAGACACAATTGACTTTTCTTCAACATGCATTAATGAAAATGTTTTGTTTTAATAAGTGTCAGAAAGTCCCAGATATTCAGGAGGGGGCTTGGCGTACTGCTTTAAGGGAACAAAAAGATGCAGTAATCAGTGATCAAATCAGTGTGCTGGAATAATGAAAGAGCACTAAGACAAAAAGACTTTTTACACACACACACACACACACACATACACACACACACACACACACAAAACACTTGCACTCACATCTAACTATATAGCTGAAGTTATTAAGGGAATCAGGCAAATTAGGATGAATGAGGATTTGCAAAATATTGGAAGTCTTGATACAGATTTCAGCATTAACAAACTAAAGGTTGTTTCCAGATATTTGGTATCGATTTTGAAAAAAGGTATTGATACTTCAGTGATGCTTCAGGGATACTGGAGAACCTGGTTCTCCATCACTGCACAATTTCTGCAGTGACTAAAATGAAAACAAATGAATATCAAAAAGTGTTGGGAGGTTCCCACTCGCACACAGAATTACTTGAATAAAAAAGATTTAGTGTTTTGGTTTTGTTTGGTTTGAGAAATGGAAAGTCACAAAATCAACATTAAAAATAGCTTTAGTACTCTGACTTTATTTGTACACGGGAACTACAAGAGCATACATGGTCAACGACTGTAAGCAAAGGAAACAGATAGAGAAAGATTTGTCCAAAACAGCACAGTTCTATACTGTATACAAGTATGTAATGCAGTGTGCTATCCATGGTCAAAAACACATACTAATGCACTAAGTTGTTGGCATACACCATCTGTGTCCTGCTATTTATTACAACAATATGATTTGAACCCAAAAACTGCAGGTGAAGACCGTTGCCTTTTCTAAAGGATAAGAGTTGCTGCTATGCTCTATTGTGCGTTCCTGAAAAACAAGCTACAAGTTTGGTTGTTAATTGTTATAATCTACAGTATTTATCTATTTGTGTAAACCTGTTCATACATGAAGGCACTCTGTGTGAATATTTTGAAAAGATGATAGGTATTATTTATTCTAATTGTGAACCTATAAAGAAATTTAACATTGCTTGAATTTCTTAAACATGAGGCACTTCAGCCCACTGTTTCTTCTAGGACACATGGCAAACGGATTGAGACCCAAGTTTCTTTCAATGTTGTTGTTGTTGTTGTTGTTGTTGTTCTAAATGTAATTAGGGTATTGTTTAGAGCACAATTATGTTTTTATACCCATTTTTATTGTTTGTATTTATGTTAGTGTAATGGCTTAATGAAAAGAATACTGAAACAAAAGTCAAAAATAAAGACAGAAAGTTGCATTGAAATCACAGGCTTTAATGTTAAATTCTTATTTTATTTATAAAATAGCTATTATCTCAAATGGGTCAGATGTATGGAACCCCCATAAGAAATAATGACAATGAAATAGTGTATGATACAGTTCTGATAATACCTAGTTATATTTCTAATATCCATGTATAGTTTAGCTGTTCAAATATGAAGGATTGTGTCCCCATTTTATTGTGAGACTCAATATAATTTGGGGGAAAACGTTTGACTGTTAGTGCCATTGGCAAATGTTAGAGGAACTTTCAAACATAATGTATTTCAAACAGAATATGATAATAAGAAACTGTATAAACAAGTACATACACAGTATATGTCTTCAAACTTATTGGAACAGCAATGTCTAATCCTTTTTTTACTATATACTAAGGCTCTGAGGTGTTTAACAAATCAAGAGGCAAATGTCATCTTTTGATCTTAAACCAAATGTTTTGAGTGTATAGCTTTAGCAATATAATTTGCTTTGCTTTTGCAATACTGTTAGAAAGGCCTGTATATTCTTAGCAGAATAAGTATAATAAATAATGCTATATTTGTATGGTATAACCAGAATACTAGAATACATGACGTGCGTAATATTTTTGATACTTAACATTCTTAAACAGATATCTTGTACAACCATGGCCCTTTCTTATACATGAACTACGATATAGGGTGCTGCCCAGGACTTATAACCGTAGATAAAACAATCATAAGTAATATAAAAATGCAAACATACTTAATTTGCTAAAAGTGGTCATGAAGTTTGAAGTTGGTTTGTACATTTGGGATAGAACTGCGTAGTAAATATGTGAACAACATGCCAGGAAAATGTATATGCCACAGAGTTCCAACATTAGTCCAAACTCCCTTTCCTACACATTTTTCAATGCAACTACTTTCAACAATCAGTTAATTAATAGCCCTTTTTAAGGTGGTGTGAGTGTGTAAAAGCAGAATAGGAAAATAATGGCTAATGTAAATTATGTAGGTATGTTGGGATAACTAGTAGAAAAATTGATAATTGCACAAATGCTGACACCTTTTATCAAATTATGTCAGTGCTGTTCAGCAGTTCTGAATGATACGGAAACCCATGTGGTTAAGTTCATAAAATTTAAGGTTACTAACGTAACCCCGGTTCTCAGATAACATGAGTGAGGTATCTCACTATGGGAACGCCTCAGGGCGTGACAGATTGCGGAAGCACCAATGACACCACGTCTGCCTTTCCAGGCAGACCGTCGCTTGGCGACCAGGGGGCCCCGCCTCCCTGTATATAAACCGTATTACTATGCTGCACACATCATTCCGCATACCCCTCTTCCCCGCTGAAGCAGCAAGAAGGGCAAAGTTGTGAGATACCTCACTCATGTTATCAGAGAACCGGGGTTACGTTAGTAACCTTAAGTTCTCTTTCAAATCATTCGCTCGGTATCTCACTATCGGATATAGACAACTCCCATATTGCTATACGCCGAGCACGCAGACATAGTTACGTCACACACATAAAACTGCTTTATGCAATCTCCTCAGCCCTTAGCATGGAGTCGTTTTATGTACGCAGCTATCTACCCAGTTCATTCATGAATTACGGATGTGACTCACCCTCGTGGCTCCTCCACTGCGGTGTATCACCACCCTGTAGATAAACAACCCGTCTGGCTCGCCGTTTCCAGGACTGCATGCGCTACCGAAGGCGCGGTCACATCCAGACTGTAAAATCTCGCGAACGTGAGCGGCGATGACCAACATGCCGCTGAGCAAATATCCTGCACCGAAACGCCCTTGAACATTGCCCATGACGTGGCGATGCCTCTAGTTGAATGAGCTCTCAGTCCCGCCGGCGGCTCAATATTCAACTTCTCATAACACACATTAATCGCTTCCACGATCCAACGTGATACACGCTGACGAGAGATTGGCTGCCCGGCTCTCGTCCCAATCCACGATACGAACAGTTGATTGCTCTTGCGCAATCCCTCCGTTCGCTGCACATACGTGCGCAAAGCCCGAACTGGACACAAACAGTGTTGCTGCTCTTCCTCTCCGTTAGCGAACGGCGGAGGAAAAAACTATAGTAACTCAATCGCACGACTCGAACCAATGCCCGTCTTCGAGATGAACGCCGGATTCATCCGGAAATTCACTTTCTCTCCACCCGGTGCAAACCTCATGCATGAGGGGGGAACTGACAACACGCGAAGTTCACCCACTCTCTTCGCCGTTGTCAGAGCCAGCAGAAGTGCCGTTTTTAACGACAGCATCTTCAGCGTGATCACCTCTAACGGTTCGAACGGCGGCTCCAGCAAGGTCGACAGGACCTTGGACACGTCCCATGTCGGTGTCAGCGAGCGATGCACCGGATGCATGCGCCTCGCCCCTCTCATGAACCGACAAATCAGGGGATGCTGTCCCACTGATCCCGTGTTCAAGCCAACATGGCACGCCGAAACTGTGGCCAGGTACACTTTAACTGTGTAGAATGCTCTGCCCTTATCCAGCAGGTCCTGCAAAAAGCGTAAAATATCCGGGATCGGGGCTTGGTACGGGATCACGTCCCTCTCCGCGCACCAGTTCTCGAACATGCGCCATTTAAGGCTGTATAACGCGGGCGTCGCTGGTGCCCTCGCGGACTGAATGGTCCCTTCACGGGTCAGGCCCAGAGAGAAAGCCTGTCTGGGGCAGGGTGAAATATGTCCCCCCATGCCTGTGATAGGAGGTCTCTGTGCGGTGGCAGGGGCCACGGGGGTCTGTAGAGTAGCAGTGCCATCTCCGCCACCCACGGCCTCCCCGGCCAATACGGTGCGATCAGAATCACGGTGTGACCGTGTTCCTGAATCCTCCGCAACGTAGGCCCGATTAAACTTAGCGGAGGGAATGCGTACAGAAGTTTGTCTGGCCACTCATGGGCTAGAGCACCCACACCCAACGGTGCATCGTCGTGTATTAGGGAGAAAAACCGATGGCATTTCGCGTTTTCGCGCAAGGCCAAGAGATCTACGGCAGCTCGGCCGAATCTCTCCCAAATCGCTGACACCACCTGGGGGTGCAGTGACCACTCTCCGTACAGTGGGTTCCCCCTGGAGAGAAGATCCACCCCCCTGTTCTCTGATCCTGGAACATGTGTCGCGCGTATCAATAAGAGATTCGCGCTGCTCCATAAAATCAGCTTCTCCGCTAAAATGTGCAGTTTTTTTGAGTGTAATCCTCCCTGGCGATTTATATACGCAATCACCGTCATATTGTCTGATCTGATCAGTACGTGGTGATTCCGTACCGATCGAACAAAGTGATCTAGGGCCAGCTGCACTGCCAGCAGTTCCAGGAAGTTGATGTGTTCGTGCCGCAGATCCGGCCGCCACACCCCCCCTCGCTGATCTGCCCTCGCACACGGCTCCCCAGCCCATGAGAGACACATCTGTCGTGATCACTTTCCCCGAGGTGATCGACCCCAATGGACAACCCGCTCCGAGGAATGCCGGATCTCTCCAATGTCTGAGGGCCGCTGCACACACCGGCGAAACGCGCACTTTGCGCCCCAGCCGGCTTCCCGACCGTATGTCCTGTGCCGCGGCCCATCTTTGAAATTCCCTCATGCGTAACCGACCCAAGGGAATAATCGCCAGTGCAAATGCCATCAACCCTAGCATTCGGAGGCACATTCTGCACGAGACCGTCCATCCCGTCTGAAAGAGGGCGGCGCAGCTCAAAATCGCTCCGACGCGCTCTCGTTAGAAATGCTTGGAAAAACACCGAGTCTATCCTGAGACCCAGATAGACAATTTTCCTCAATGGGGTGAGACTGCTTTTGTTTTGGTTTATAGTAAATCCCAGCTCCGACAGGTGTGACATCAGAGCGCCCATATCGATCTCCGCTTGGCGCAGTGACGGCACGCAAACTAAGAGATCATCCAGGTATGAAAGCACTCTGACTCCTCTGTCCCGTAGAGGCATCAGAGCATCCGCCACGCACTTCGTGAAGGTTCTCGGAGCCAGAGATAAGTCAAAAGGAACTTTCACATACTCGTATGCTACGTTCTGAAATGCAAATCTCAGATATTTTCTGTGTGCAGGAAATATGTTTATGTGAAAATACGTGTCTTGGAGATCCACTGACATGAACCCGTCTCCTCGACGAATATTCTGACACAGCGCTCCGAGTGACAGCATTTTGAACCTGATTTTTTTCAGATGCTTGTTTAAACCTCTTAAATACAAAATGGGGCGGAGCCCTCCCCGCTTCTTTGGAATTACGAAATATCGGGAGTAAAAACCCTGGTTCTTTTCTCCCCCGTTAACACATGAATAGCACCTTTTCGTAGTAAAGCGGAGATTTCCTCCCTTAATACTCGTGCTGAATCGCCTCTTGCCGTCGATGTTATCATGTCGCCGAACGGAGGAGGCTTCTTCACGAATTGCAGCCGGTATCCCTTCAGCACTGTGGCCAGCGTCCAGGGATGAGCCGTGCATGCGTGCCACCGCGCTATTCGCGCAGCGAGCTGGCTTATACCGCTCTCGCTAATTAGTGGAGCAATGGCTCCATCTAGTGGTGAAAACGGGGACATTTTCTCCGGTGAAGGCACAAAAAATTCACATTTTTGTGTTTTTTTTTCACTTTTTGTTATGTTTATCTGTGCCCTCGGCCTGGATGGAACAGTGTATTTTTTATTTTTAACAGTGAAATGTTTGTGAACAGTGATTGTGTTCCCACCCTCGGAACAGACCCTGTGGGTCGAGGGGAAAACAGTACTGTGGGAGTTGGCCGTGGAACATCGGCTTTCCCGTCGCGTGCTGAACATGCCGCGACAACTGTTCTGATCTCCGTGAACTGTCCGTGCATCTCCGCTTCCCCGGGGGTGGGAGAGGCTGAACAACTTTCAGGGACGAGACAGAGAAACCCGTGGTGCTGGGTTTAGCAGCGAGGCATGGGTCCGCATTTCCCGTGACTGCCACGCGAAGTCTCCGCTCCCGGGTTTTTGGGGAAAACTTTGAGCAGTGGGGGCAGCCATCTGAGTTCGACACAGCTGCCTGAGCGTGTTTAACGCCCAGGCAGGAGATACACAGGCCGTGCGAGTCTTTAGGTGAGATCCACGCCCCGCAGTCACATGGATGAGGGGGAAGGCCTCTTCCCCCCTGACTCGCTTGTGATGTCGGCATCTAAGCACCCTCTTCGTGTAGTATCAAAAAACCCACCACGACGTGTGATTTTAAGTTACGGAGCTGTGCTGAGAGTAGTGAGCTCTCTAAGATGGTTAAGTACTCGCAATAAAGGGTCTCCCCGCAAACGTAAGGACGCTCTGCACTCGGGACGTTACCATGTGGCTTCGTCAGTGAACAGTTTAGCAGTAGCTTCCAGGGTCTGCAGGGTGACGGCTTCCGGAATCTTCACGGGGAAGAGAGCGAGAATGACGTGTGCAACATAGTAATACGGTTTATATACAGGGAGGCGGGGCCCCCTGGTCGCTAAGCGACGGTCTGCCTGGAAAGGTAGATTTGTTGTCATTGGTGCTTCCGCAATCGGTCACGCCCTGAGGCGTTCCCATAGTAAGATACCGAGCGAATGTTTGAAAGAGAACCACATGTACATACAATAGTCATAGATATATTTCAATTCTTGTAACTGCAAGGGACTGCAAAGATTTACTGTATGACAGGGTTAGGGATAGTGAAATGTGTCAGCAAGAGTAACTTTTTCGTGAAAGGCGTGAAAAGGGTTTACACTTTTCTGTGTCGTATGCATCAGATGTTCAGTCAACGGGGCGCGGAGTCTGAGCCTAGCGAGTTAGTGATTTTAGGCAGTCCTACATTTCCCATGAGCCTCTTTTCCTAAACGTCATTTTCCCTCACCGACCCAAAGCTAACTGGGTAGTCAGGGAATCTAATTTATTATTCTGTAATATATTATTATAATAATAGTTTCTGTTAGTTAGTCCAGATATTAAAACATATGTTTGACCAGTTTGTAAAGTTTAGCGAGTTTAGCATCAATTAGCTGGAAAGTGTTTCTATTTTTGTGGTAAGAGTTCGCTAATAAAGCAAGCAGCCGTCTATGGATAAAACATCTCCGAAGACTACAGTAGAGAATGAAACGCCCGAGCAAGACGTGCCGAGTGGCGCCAAGGTAAGACTTTAGTCTTTTTTAATTACAGAAGTTTTCCCTTCTTTTGTCAAAAAAAATTATTAACGTCTCAGCTCAATTGCATTAAAAGTCCTCTGTCCAAAAATATGTAAAGTTCAAAATTTATTTGTCACATGTACATCATACATAGTACAACATACAGTGAAATGCTTTGACGACTGCCCGAAAGTTTACTGTAAATAAGGGTGGGCGAGAGAAAGAAAGTGAGGGGTGAGGGAGACAAAGAAAGTGTAGAAGGGGTTGGTTGCATATAAATACTATTTACAATAAGTACAGTATTTACCAATTACAAGCGTACATCTACATGCAATATGTATGTGACAATAATAATGATAATAATAATAGTAATATAATATACTAATGATATACTAATAATATAATATACTATAATATACAGTGTACGTATACATTCTGTGCTGTATTGTATGTATTGTAAATGTGTTGTATCTACACTACCGGTCAAAAGTTTTAGAACAGCCCAATTTTTGATGATGGATGAAGATGGCAAAATAAGAAAAAGAGGCTTGTGGACTGATGAATCGAAATTTGAAATCTTCGGTTCATCACGCAGGGTTTTTGTATGCCGTCGAGTAGGCGAAAGGATGGTTCTTCGGTGTGTGACACCAACTGTCAAACATGGAGGAGGAAGCGTGATGGTCTGGGGCTCTTTTGCTGGATCCAGAGTCG
>JAOUQX010087385.1:0-11367 GCA_028566295.1 Liobagrus marginatus
CATTCCAATTATTAATAAACAGCAGATTTTGTTCACTGCACCATGACTGTAACCATTCATTTAAAGCATAAAGCCTAATGAACTTTTCAACCCCACGTTGGAATGTGGGAAGGGGTCCTGATATGATGATCCTGGTCTGGGGTGATGTGCTGCGTACCGTTTCAGCCAGGGTCTTGAAGTCCCTCTTCAGGATCTCCGTCTGTCTCAGGCTGGTGTCATTCGGGCCAACGTGGAGTGACAGCGGCACCGATGTTCTTCTTCAGGATCGCAGGTACCTGTGCAGATACACCAAGAACACATGCACCAGGAATACAATGAGTGCGCACCTCACCTGTAGCGGCGGTAACACAAACGTGGCGAAGGAGGGGGAGAGGTTCTCGACCGGGGCCGGGCCCGGGTCTTCTGCGCAACCAGGGTCTGTGGGTGCCGGTGTGAACGTCATCTGAGTAGGCTGTGTATTCGGGGGATTGGACCTGGACACATGAAAACACGGCGTCGAGGTGCTCAAACTAACCTGTAGCGGATTAACCTCCACCCTGGAAAATTCCAGCGCGGCTCTCCGTTCTCGCAGCTGCGCCTTCTTCGTCTGTAAGTCTCAGATCTGCTTCTCCACGGCCTCCAACTCCAACAAATGCCACTCACAGCTGTCTTCACCAGCTAATCCCTGCGTTGCCATCTTGCTAGCGTGCTAGCGGCAAGTGAATCCTAAAATTTGGGGAAAAGCACTCAAGATATTCTCTGAAAACTATCTGGAAAATAAAGAAAAAATATTAATACAGACAGCGTGGTAGCGCTGTATTAACAACGGAACAAATAAAAAAAATAGTAATAGCATGAAATAGGAAAGAAGAAAGTTCAAATGTAAACGCCGACAAAGCGCACCAAACAATTCGAAAAACAGGAAGTACGTCACTTCCGCACATGCACAGCTCTCCAATATATGTTGTGAGTTCTTTTACAGGGCTACCAGTGATCACATGGTGCAATTACTCCAGACCTCACTAGGGCCTCAAATACCGGTTTAATGCCTTCCACTGCTTCAGGTTTAAATGAATATTGTGCAATCTTTAGGCCTGTGTGAAGATTTTGATGTGATGTGAAATGGTTCACGATCAGGAATGAGTCCTACATTTATGCTTCTTTTTGGCCCAGAGATCATTTGGAGTTTCACCAAAATTGTCATGGTCCAGATTATAATTGTAATTCACGTAATCCGCGCAAACTAAGTTCAGTGACATCATACAATACCATTTCAGTTGGTGTGTTGCCACGCCAGGGGTCCCAGAATGCTGTATGGTGGCCACACAGGGCCCCAAATCCTTTAACTGTGCGTAGTTTCCCTTCATCAGTGAACCATAGCATGCCACATCAAACACTTCCCTAGCTTCATCCTGTAACCAAACTTCAACAGCAGCTTCACTACCTGACACATAGATTCTGCCTATTTTCACCTCTGACTCACAAAAAGGAAGTACTGGCAAACAGGATGTTGATAAAAATATATTGACGTAAATTATCTTTTCAACATTTCATTGGTATGTGGTGCAGCAAGAACAATGGTAGAAAGTGAAGGAAAAACAAAAAAATAATGAAAATTAAAAAATCACTCTGAAGAGTCAGATATCAAAATAGTGTACCCATGTCAGGTCTTCATTCTCTGTTGGAAAATGGTATAGATTATATGTGTCTGAAGGTTGGATCCAGGCACAAAACCTAATATACATATAAAATCTCTGCTCAATATTATACTGGGCATGTTGAATTTTATTTTTTCATTTATTTAATTAATGAATTTTTTTGCCTGACCTTAGGAATTTACTATTAAATTCATTAATGTTCCATTCACATGGAACAGAATTGACCATATTTCTATCAGGGGGAGTCCCCCCTTCCTCCACAAAGATGTGTGTAATGTCACTATTTTGAAGTGTAAGATTGTAATGTTCAGTCAAAAAAGAGATCAGGATCCAAGTGCAGGAGTGATTTAATTACCAGACCATGGCTAGGTGAACACCCATAAACATAGTCAATAGCGCTAATCAAACAATAAACAGAAACTTGGCTCAAGTTAACAAAGGAACAGAAACATGACTTAGCAAGAACACATGGCAAACATTAGTAACAAAGAAACAGCATAGCAGATTAACATCATTGTAGAAACAATACCTTACCACATTGAATAGAAAGCACATGGTTTAACCGTGTTTTACCGTGGTTTAACAGTCATGTGGTCATGTGACAGAGTTTGTGGTGCTGAGAGTTTAGGCGGGGGCTCCCTCTGCTGGTGGGAGTTGGGTACTGCCGTTACAAAGATCAGTCATTATTATAACAGATACCATAGCTCCTAAGAAATTTATTAGCACACTATTCACGTATTTTTTAAACATGTTCAGAATAATTTATGTATGCTTCAGTAGAATATTTAGATTGTATAAGCGTGTCTTCATTACAAAAGATAGTAGACTGCCCCCACCTCTCATCTTCCTCCACCTTCAGGCTCTCAATCCGTTCCCCGCTCTTCTCCCATCTGCATTCCTGCACATCTTGGTTCTGGGCAATCACTGGCCCAATGTCCATCTTTTCCACAGTTAAAACATCCGTTATTTCTCCCTCTGCCTCCTCTTCCTCGTCCTCGCACAACTTTTCTTCTTCTGTAAGCTGGTACATCTTCTCCGGAGATCATCTTCAGCAGCTGTAATTGTGCTTGGTAAGTCGTGTCTTCTCGCTTTTTCTTGCGCTTTTGCTCTTTCCTTCTCAGAAACTGTTTCAGCATGATTGGCATGTTGAACAGCTGTCTGGAGGTCACACGTGTCGATGGTCACACACTGTGTTTTCACCAAGTCTGCTAGTTTTGGTAGGAGTCCCCCCCACAGGATTCAGTCTCATCACTGTCCTGTTTGCATGTGGTTATTTTATACAAATCTCCTCGAACTGGAAAACCTTCTGTGCTTGCTTCAGTGAGCTGCTTTATAAAGTCTCTATACGGCTGCAACAGGAGTGGAATTCGATGTCCCTTCCCCGTAAGTTGGGGGTCATCTGGAGGACTCTGTGATTTACTGCTGCTTATAGATCAGGATAATGAGGCTGTTGTGATGGTGGTCGATAATGGGTGGAGGCTGTGGAGGTAGAGGTGTTGGTGCTGGTGCAAGCAATGCTTGTGGTGGAGGCAGATTCGCTGGGGGTGGAGGTCGGGTGAAACGGTAGGCGTCCCAGCTCCGGGTTAACCTTTATCAGCGCTGATATCTCAGCCATCTCAGCAGAGGGAGAAAACAGGAGAGGAAGAAGAAAAAAAAATTAGATTCAGACTTGCCCTGTATAAATTTGCTTCTGACATCCCCAGATTAAATGTCGTCCAGCCAACCTCCTGGTTTTTTCTTCCTACTTTCATAATCTTTCATTCTTAGTCTAATTTCCTCTAGCGTTTTCACAGAGAAGGTTCCTCTTTCAGGAAACTCAAAGTTATCTTTCCTGTAACTAACTGACAAACTCCATAACCCATGCTCCCTGTACATTTCTCTTAAACATCCATTCCCATATTGGGCTAGTCCCAGACTATTTAGGAGTTCAGATTCATGCACACCTTTGTAACGTTCCAGAACACAATGAGCCTGAGGCGAGAATCCAAATGCAGACTAGTTTATTAATGAGCACAGTGAGATACTCGGGTCTATGAATTGTTTGGTCTGTGAAATACTCTGATCTGTGAGTCACTTGATCTTGGAGGCGACAATGGCTGTAGCTGAGCTGTAGATTAGCATATTCAAGGCTCTTTGCTCGAGGGGCTGGTCCCGGTGGGTCCTGGAGCTGGCTTCAAGAGATAAACGTGAAACGAGGACGAGATGCGATAGCTTGGTGGTAGTTGCAGCCGATATGTCACCGGGTTTATTTGTTGTATAATTTTGAATGGGCCTACGAACCTGGGGCTAAGCTTCCGACAAGGCAGGCCGAGGCGGAGGTTCTTCGTTGAAAGCCACACCTGTTGCCCCGGTTAATATTCTGGGTGGGGACGGCGGTGCCGATCGGCCTTGATTTTCTTGCCTTGAGTTCGCACAGCCCGTTGGAGGCGGACGTGAGCACTGTCTCATACCTGCTTGGTGCGGCGCATCCAGTCGTCCACGGCCGGCACATCAGACGGCTCGCCTGACCATGGGAACAGTGGGGGCTGATAGCCTAGGACACATTGAAAGGAGGTGAGGCCTGTGAAAGAGTGAGTTAGAGAGTTCTGCACATACTCAGCCCAAGGTAGATATGTGCTCCCATCATCCTCTTCCCGACTGCAGTAGGTCCTCAGGTACCTGCCAAGCTCTTAATTTAGCTGTTCGACCTGTCCGTTAGCCTGTGGGTAGTAAGCAGACGTTAAACTCATATTGACATTCAACCTTTGAAGGAAAGCTCTCCACACCGGGAGGTAAACTCCCCCCTATCAGTGACCATATCCTCGGGTATACCATAGCACCTGAATACTTGGTTGAACAAAACCTGCACCGCTTCCATCGCAGTGGGGAGTCCGTTCAGAGGTATCAAGCAGCATGCTTTGGAGAACATATCGATAATCACCATAACTGTGGTATGCCCCTGGGAGGGGGGCAGATCCGTGAGAAAATCAATGGCTTAATGAGACCAGGGGCACCTAAGGAGGGGGAGGGGTTCAAGGAGGCTGGCTGGGGCACGGCGGGGTGTCCTAGACTGAGCACACGGGCGGCAGGCTGCCACAAAGGACTTGACCTCGCTCACGAGGGTAAGCCACCAGAAGGTGTGGTGTAGGAGAGTGATCATGTGATTTACCCCAGGGTGTCCTGAAGCAGGGGAGCTGTGGACCCACTCGAGCACTTGTTGCCGCATGGTTGTGGGGACATACGTCCGGCCGGCAGGGCAGCGGGGGGCGCTTGGCCTCCCGGATGAACTCCAGATTCTTATGGTCCGTGATTACTTGGAACGGGTGACGGGCCCCCTCCAACCAGTGCCTCCACTCCTCCAATGCGGTTTTGACAGACAACAGTTCTTTGTTCCCTACATCATAGGTCCTTTCAGCTGGGCTCAATTTTCTTGAAAGAAAAGCACATGGGTGGAGCTTGGCAGGCTGCCCATGGATGCGTCCATGGATGCGCAATCGGATGCGTCCACCTCCACCACGAAGGGGTGGTCTGGGTTGGGGTGTCGGGGATAAGTGCCGAGGTGAAGCGGGTCTTGAGCTGGCTAAAGGCGTTCAGGGCGGCCTCTGTCCATGCTAGCCAGTTGGGTTTCCCCCTGAGGAGGGAGGTGAGGGGGCGGCAATTGTGCTGAAGCCCCTGATGAACCGCCTGTAAAAGTTAGCAAACCCTAGAATACGCTGGAGCTCCTTGACTGTTCGGGGGTGTGGCCAGTTCACCACGCCTTGAACCTTGTCTGTGTTCATGCGAACCCCCTCTCGGCCGATGTGGTAGCCCAAGAACTCTGTGCTGGTGGTTTGGAATTCGCATTTCTCGGCCTTTACGTACAGGTGGTTGTGCAGCAGGCGACTCATAACTGTACGCACATGGGTTATATGGTCCATGAAGAGAATGTGAATAAATTAGGATGTCGTCAATGTAAGCTATGACAATGATGGAGGAGGTCCTGAAGTACCTCATTGATGAATGACTGAAACACGGCAGGGGCGGTAGCTAGTCCATATGGCATCACTTGGTATTCGTAGTGCCCACAACTCATGTGGAAGGCCGTTTTCCACTCATCCCCCTCCCTGATCCTGATCAGGTTATACGCCGAGCGCAGGTCAAGTTTGGTGAAGTAGCGTGCCGACCGTAGCTGTTCCAGCGAGGAGGGGATGAGGGGGAGGGGGTACCGGTTCTTGCGGGTAATGGCATTGAGCGCCCTGTAGTCGATTCATGGGCGAAGGCCCCCGTCCTTTTTTACGACGAATAAGAAGCTGGAGGCCGCCGGGGACGTAGAGAGTCAAATGAACCCCTGTGCCAGGGCGGTCTCAACATACTCCTCCATCGCCTGGGTCTCGGCTACTGAGAGGGGGTACACATGCCCCCTGGGTGGGGCGGCGTTGGGGAGGAGCTCGATGGCACAGTCCCAGGGCCGGTGGGGGGGGAGTTCCTCGGCCCGTTCCTTGCTAAACACTTGTGCCAGGTCGGCATATTCCCTGGGCCCCGTGCTGTGTAGCGCAGGGGCATCTGGCGACTTGTTCATGGTGCGAATGGGGAGGGCTGATAGGGCCTGTAGACAATGGTCGTGGCAGTTCTGGGACCAGCGGGTCAGGTCCTTGCTGTTCCATTGCAATTGGGGGTTGTGCCTAGCTAGCCAGGGGAAGCCCAGAATGATAGGGTTGGTGGGGGAGGAGACTAGATGCAGCGCAATCATTTCTGTATGAAACAGGCCCACTGTCAGTTGTATGGGCTTGGTCTGATGCGTGATGCGGCCCCTCCCAATGGGGGCATTGTCAAGGCTCGTTATGGTGATGTGTGGGCCGCATCTGCACGTGGCGATCCCCAACCACCGGGCTAGGCCCGGATCAATAATATTTGCCGCAGCCCCTTAATCTACTAGTGCTGCAACAGAAAGTGAACCGTTAGGCCCCTGTATTTGTGTAGGCACGGTTATTTGTGGCATCAATGAGGGAGGTAAAATGAGAGCACTTACTTGGCTGCTGGAGGATGGCCTCGTGGGGCACCGGGCGCATCTATGTCCTGCCTGTCCGCAGTAATAGCACAGCTGTTCCTGCTGCCTCCGACGCCGCTCCTCGGGTGTCACGTGGGCACGACCCAGCTGCCTTGGGTTCGTCGGTCCGGGCAGTCCGCAGGGGTGGTGCACGTGGTTCAACACTGCTGGTGGTGGTCCCTGCCTGTCTCTGCTGCTGTGCCCAAAGCATATTGTCCATCTTGATTGCTAAGGACACAAACTGCGAGAACTCCAGGTCCTCCCCCTTACATATCAGTTATTTCTGTAATTGGGGGTCTAAGCTGTCCTGAAATATCTCCTTTAGTGCCATGGGATTAAAGCCACTCTATGACGCCAGCGTCCGGAACACCCTCGCGTACTCTGAGGCGGGCCTTCCCCCTTGACAGAGCTTGAGGATACGTTTTGCGGGGTCTCGTCCGCCCGAGGGGTGGTGAAACACGTCCCGGAGGAGCTCAACATAATAGCTGTAGTCCCAGGTCGCCGAGTCCCACTCCAGGGCATCTCCTGCAAGGTGAGACAGGAGAAAGGCACACTTATTAGGCTCATGTGAAAATACCTGAGGCTGGGAAGTGAAGTACAGCTCCAGCTGCCACAGGAAGCCCTGGCAGCGATTGGGCACTCCATCAAATTTGTCCGGCAATGAGAGGGTGAGTGCTGTGGGCGTGGCAATGCTGGATCCTCCAGTGTGCTGAGTTTGGGCGAGAGCGGTGGTGAGCGCCCCTACTTGAGCCTCTAATTCCCGAATATACTCCGCTTGGTGGGCGACAGTAGCTTGGGGAGGGTGGCTGTCTGCTGGATTCATTATGCGGCAAAGTATTCCTGTAACGTTCCAGAACACAATGAATCTGAGGCGAAAATCCAAATGCAGAGTAGTTTATTAATGAGCACAGTGAAATACTCAGGTCTGTGAATTGTTTAGTCTGTGAAATACTCTGATCTGTGAGTCACTTGATCTTGGAGGCGACAATGGCAGCTTATGGAACATTAGCAACATTAGCAGATTCAAGGCGTGAAAGCAGCGTGACTGTGGCTTGGAGCAGTCCGTTTGGTCATACAGGAATCTCACTGTGGTTTCTGAAAGACAGCAAATAGACACGTGAAACGGCTTGGTAATGTCAGCAAAACAATACTTTGCGCCTTCCTGCTAGCGCTGTACTGTTTATATACAGCGTGACCCGGAAGTGGAACATCGCGGCGCATGACTACAACTGGAAGTGACGTTCGCGGTGAACTGGAAGTAGTCAGTACTCCGGTGAACACTGCCGCGATGTTACAACCTTTATCACACACACAATATTTACCACAGCACGACCCAATGACTGACACTCACTTCTCACTTACTCGTCAGTAAGGAGCGAAAAACCCCGTTTCCCCTTTTTTTCTATTCCCCGACTAGATAGGCCTCTTACTTCTCTCGCACAGCTTTTACCTATGTTTCAGTAGCCTGTTCGACCTCCTCACAGGGTTCTTTTACCCTACTTGGGATAGTAGCATCGTCCCAGTCCCGAGTCTGAATCCCGCTGCCTTTTTGTGTCAGACGGGAAGTTGATAACAACTTTAGGTGACATCTGCAGCAGTCCGTCGTCTCTCAGATGGTTCTGTGGACAATCGAACTATCCCATCCTCGTTGCCAAAATGTTATGGAAATTCACTAACCCCAAAATGGGTGAATCTCTAAGTCTGTAAGGAGAGTACAACAGAGTCATTAGGTAAAATACTCAAGAGTTTATTCAGTGTTAACACTGGGAATCTATTTTGTGATACGCGAACGTCTCACAAGACTGAGTTCAAAATTCATCAGAAAGTGGAGTAGTATGTATCCAGTTCAAGAACAAAAGGGTGGACTGGGTGTATATGTGTGTGTGCTCTGAGATGACCAGTTCTTGTTTTCTCAGGAGTTGCAAAACTAGATATGGTTGGAAAAATGTGCTGACTGGAAATTCACGAGACACAGAAAAACAGGATGACTTCATGAAGGCAATTTTAGATGAAGCAGAAAAACAGGATCCATATACTGTGAAGTTATATTGAGTATAAGACTTAGATAAAGCTATAATCTTTTGTTATATCAATAATTTCATGGTTTTCTTCACAAGTCTTTGTTGATTGATTTGCTTGTGACGCTGCATATAGTACACATTTCAGGAATTCATTGTGTGTGGTGGTAGTCGTAAATTTGCAAATTAATGTGAATAAAACACAGAATCAAAAAAAGTGTGTAATTTAAATGAGTAGTTAGCTATAACTGATCAATAACACTAATCGGGAAGTCAGCTTACAATACAGTATGAAAAGAATGAGTAGCAAAACATCCTGCATCATCGCTATTCCAAAGAAACCACACCCTGGAGTACTGAATAACAGCCGCTCCGATGTCCCATGTAATGAAGATCATGGAGAGGGTTCTGTAACATCACGAGGACAAAGGTCCACCATGCCCTCGACCGTCTGCAGTTTGCATATCAGGAGAAGTGGGAGTGAATGCTGCCATTGTCTACAAGAGAAGCATCAAACTCAGTTCCTGGAAGGCCACAGCCCTGCAGAGTTTAGTTCCAACCCTGTCGAGGAGGACATTTATCACTGGTCTGCACTGAACTACAGACTGTACTAAACTGTAATACGCGCCACACTGAACTGTAATACACACTTCACATGTAGTTTTCACGCTGTGAAAATGTGATTTGCGCAGAAATTTTAAGACTTTACTATTATTGCATGCCTTTGTGTATACTGCTGTAAAATGCATATTTCCCACTGGGACAAATAAAACACCCATCCATCATTTTGATAGAATGAAACAAAAAAAGTTAATTAGAATACATTTCTGCTCATATGAAGTTTTAGAACATTACGCAGTCTAGATGTGATCGCCCAAATCCTTCCGTAACGTTTTCCAGTAGGCAGGACAATGAAAAGTGTGTGTGAGAGGTGTGTTGGGACAACCACAATTCTGGTGGCTTTGCAGATGAAGCGTGAGGTGTAAATGTCTGTGATAGAGAGGAGAGAGCCCCCGATGATCTTTTCAGTTGTCCTGACTATCCGGTGTAGGGTCATGTATCTGATACGGCCCAGTTCCCAAAGCAGACAGTGATGCAACTGCTCACGATGTTCTCGATAGTCCCTGTGTAGAATGTAATGAGGAGGATGGGTGGTGGGAGCCGGGCTTTCTGGAATAAAGATTGTGTTACTTTTGTGTTGCAATATAAGCTGTAATAAACAAACATGAGTAAAGATAAAGATTTTAGCAACTACAGAACACAAAGGACACTGCAGTTATTTACAGTAAGCTTTAACAAAACAAGGCTTATAAAGCTGCAGAGTTGAGTGTGTAACTGAACACAGGTGAGTGTCAGTAACAGTCCAGTGACTGTGAGTACCGAAGTGTGTGTGTGTGTGTGTGTGTGCGTGCGTGCGTGTGTGTGTGTGAGAGAGAGAGCGAGAGAGAGAGATGAGTGTGTAACTGAACACAGGTGAGTGTCAGTAACAGTCCAGTGACTGTGAGTACCGAAGTGTGAGTGAGTGAGTGAGCGAGCGAGCGAGCGAGTGAATGTGTGTGTGTGTGTGTGTGCGTGTGCGTGTGTGAGAGGTGGGTTAGGGTCCAGTTCAGAGCGTGTGTGTGCGCGCTGGAAAATGAAGGTTGTGTTTTGGTTTAATCTGTCGATACACACGTGACTATTTTATACATCAACACATTCCAGTCTAACAGGTTCTCCGTTTGTTTACGTGAGTAATACGTCCAGTCGCCGCCTAAACCGGTACTACTGCTGTTACAGGATAACAACATCTGAAGATTCCATATTTTAATTAGACGTGTCTCCAACTCGGACCAGTTTAAACACCACAAGGATTGCTGTCTAAAGGTAAAACATTTTATTTATTTTAATTTTATGTTTAAAAATATGATTATTTATATCGATAGATAGATAGATAGACAGACAGACAGAACTGCACATGTCACCTGAGTGTATTTACTGTTCTCTGGTACAGTACAGGTAGTGTTACTGTGGATATTCACTGATTATTCCAGTTTCTCTCTTTGATTTATACTCACTAACTACAAAAACTAGTGACAAGTGTATATAATAAATATATTCATAATTTAAACGTTGTATTGAGGTGTGATGTGTAGCACGAGCACATAACCATATCTGTAATGCAAACTTTAGAAAAAGGAATAAAGTTTATGGGAGGGAAAATGGCCACAACAATCTTTTATTTAAAACATCTTTAGGTTTATTACAGGAAATCAGAAACACTGCAGAAAATCTTTAATTTATTATCTTCTCATGACGTCACTAGATAGCGACGTTCATACATGTGGAATGTGGAATATGGAATATGTGGACATTATTACACAATTAAAATTCAGTTCGCGCACACACGCTTGTGCATGACACTGAATATTAAATAACAGATCTGTGCCCTGTACTTCGGTGTTAGAGTAGTTAGCACTCCAGCCTCACATTAAGAAGGTCATGGGTTCGATTCGTGTGTTTCTGTGTGGAGTTTGCATGTTCTGCCCATGCTTGCGCAGGCTTTCCCTGGGTACTCCGGTTTCCTCCCGCCTCCAAACACATGTGACTGAGCATAGGTGAATGTGCTACTCTAAATTGGCCATAGGCGTGAATGTGTTTCAAGTTTCAAAGTTTATTGGTCACATGTACATTATACGTGGTACAACATACAGTGAAATGCTTTGACGAC
>JAOUQX010087433.1:0-11363 GCA_028566295.1 Liobagrus marginatus
CTCCCCCTCCCTTAAGATCAAGGGAGGTAGAAGAAAAGGGCACGGGCACAGACTCCCCTAATCTATCTTTTGATAGTTCTAAAGCATACGCACACACACACAAAAATAAATAAATAAATAAATAAATAAATACAATTTTTTAAAACTGCTCCCCGGTGCTACGGAGTTTACGCTTCGCCACGCCGACAGTCACAGCCTGATTTACAAAAGAAGAGCATTGAAAAAAAATAGATGTAGCTCACTGGTAAGTGGTGTTATGGTTGGCTATTTTTAAAACAGGCCTGCTGGCTACGCTACTCATGTAGGCCTTGCGGGCGACCTGGTGCTCGCGGACACCATGTTGGTGATCCCTGTTTTAAACAGTGCACGGGCCACAATAAATTGATAACCAGAATTTGTTGGCGGGCCTTATTAAAAGTCATGGCGGGCCGTGTTTGGCCTGCCGGCCTTGTAATTGACAAATGTGGTCTAGACTGTAGGATTGTAGGATGTGGCAATGTCTCTAAGATTTCCCGTCGCTGGAATTAAGAGGCTCAAACACTGCTCCAGCAAGACAACGTCCCTGTACACAAAGTCCCTGAGCTCCATGAAGACATGGTGTGTATTGATTGGTGTTAAAGAATTCTGCGCAGAGGAATGACCTCAACCCCACTGAACATCTTTTGGATGACGTCGGATGAACACCAATTTCAGATGACCGCCTTATCTAACACCTGATGTTACTAATACCATTGCGGATGAAATCCCCAAATCCAATATAGCCAAGTCCAAAATCTAGTGGGAACCATTTCCAGAAATGTAGAGGTTATTATAGGATGAAGAGTGAGACTAAATATGGAATTGGATGTTTAAACAATACATTTGGATGTGCTAATCAGATGTCCTAATACTTTTGGCCAGTTTATCTGTCATGTGATTGAAAAGAGCTGGCTGGTATGTGAGAAATGGACAATAAACTTAGCAGGAATATAAAAAAAAACAAATAAATAAACATAAATTATTCACGGTTATTACTCAATGTATTTATTTTTATCTGTCTCAAAACATGAACATTAAACAACTTGACAGAACAGATTGAATCTTTATCCCAATCTCAGTGTTTGTGGCTGGTAAATAAAGTATATAAAGCATCTCATCAGTAACTCTATTAAATAATGACCAAATAAAATAAAAAAAGGTAACAGACCATGTCTATGTTACTTTCAACACTGTACAGATGCAAGCTGCATGCCTTCCGCTGACTGCTTGCGACTGAAAGAGCAGTCTCTGGGACGTTTTAGCACTTCCTGTCAGTCTGTCAAAGCGCACTGGGCTGGAAAGGAAAATATGGTGCTTCATTCAACCCATCAGGATTTGGTCACTTGTGCCTTCTGATTAAAATGGAATCTGGCCACTTCTTATACTTCCATGTCAGCCTATTTGTGGTGAATGGCACCAGGCTACTGATCTGTGCTATTTCTTTTATATTGCAGACAGAACTAAAGAATAAACATGCTAAATATTCTCCATTATTTTTGTATTTTAGCTTATACCTACTGTACTTTTCGGTGGCTTTATGTACCAAATAAAATCACTGTAAATTTTTCATGGTCATTTTTAATCCCTAGTAATAATGAATGATACATGATGTAATAACAGTAAATGACCGTTGAACTGATTGGATTTTCACCTCACTGACGTGTGTCTCACCCCCGCCTGCGTTGTTCGTGTCTACTTCCACTGATCCCGCAAAACATTGGGTGGGTTTTACAAAGACCGACCGACAACATTTGCCGCTTGCAGATGGGGGCAGAGTTGAAAACAGCCATCAAGTCGGACATTTGTGGTTATCGCGGTTTGCTGCATTTACGGTAGTTATGATGGATCACGTGACATTTGCTTGATCTATTGTAGAATTATTGTTGCATGGAATTAAGCATAATTAGCAGCATGAAATTGAGCAATATGTTCAGTTGAGTAGGTTATGTAGCTGAATACTGTAAAATGTCTGCCTGTATGAAAAGACAGTGCACAATAAACTTACTCACAAAACCTTAATCTTAAAAAAACCCTCAAACAATACAATCACATAAGGTCAGTAAAAAAGTATGTAATAATCTCTAACAAACAATTTAAGGAAAGAAAAAAAACGGCATGAAAAATGAACTATATGATTTGAACGTCCTTATGTGAGAATTTGTAGCAGTGGCAGTATGAAACGCACGTTATCGGGAGTCTGACCAATCATGAAACAGTTGTGTCGTCATCACAGCACGTGTAGTTGCTTTACAGAAGCTGCCTTGCTCTCGCAGTACTTCGACACTATACATCACACTAGGTGTGGTTACATGAGCCTTGTAATCCAATTGTAATACTACAACCCTAACCCTAACCCTAAGCACAATCAAATTTAAAAAGTCACATGTAAACACGTCAATCGGATTAAATTGGCCAAATTCAACTTAAATATTTATCGGATTGTAAGGGATGTTTTAAACCATTTATAATCCAATTGTGAGGGCATGTAAACACTTAATAAGCTTAAAAATGAGGCTAGAAATTTCTGCACATGTTCGATATCGGATAACTTGCGTAATGACGCAGCTGTTGTCTTAGGCAAGTTGCCGAGCGCTAAGCAAAATTGGTTAGTAGAATAATCCATTGTTACTAAATATAAAAAAAACAATATAGTTGCAAGACTAGATGGTCGTAAGTCATGCAATACCGTATAATAAAAGAAGCCGGTATAAACCGTTCAAATGATCAAATCAAAAACTGATGGAATGGTCTTCAGGCTCTTTACTTGTTATAACCAAAATCCTGGAGCAACAAAAGTGGCGAATCGTGATCTACCGTACTTATGATCTACTTCTACATCTACTTCTATGGCATTCTATGGCATCTATGGCATGGCTCTAATTTTCTCGTGTTCTGTTTTAACTTTCGTGTCTGATCATTGTACCAAGGTGCTAATTTTTTCTTTCTAATTACCTTATGCTTAAGTGGAGGTACACTATATAGGGTGCTGCAAAAAGCTGCAGTAGAAGATATTGATGAAATGATGAAATTGCTTCAGATTGTGAACAAGTTTCTATATTTTCAACATTCAATCCAAATGTTAAGATAAGATCGAGAGTGTGTCCGCCGTTATGGGTGGGTCCTACTATATTCTGAGTTACTCAGACTGAATCCAGGACTGATAAAACTGCTTTTCTTAGTGGATCTTCTACAATATCAAAGTGAATGTTGAACTCTCCGACAATTAATGCTTCATCAGTAGAGCCAGCTAAATTTTAGATCTGCAAAATCTGCAAATTCATGCAGGAAATCAGAATACGGCCGTGGGGGTCTGTAAATAATAATTAATGGAAGTGTTTTAGTATTTTTCTTGGTTACATATGATAAATTTGTATGCAGAATTTAAAACGAGTTGAACTGTTGCATAGGTTTGTGTGTGAGACGGTTAGAGTATTATCATAGATAACTGCAGCACCACCTCCCCGGCCTGCTAGACGAGGCTGATGTATATAACTAAACCCAGGTGGACTCGCTTCATTTAACGCTACATACTCATTCGGTTTAACTCATGTTTCTGTTAAACAGAATACATTAAACCCCAGATCTGTCATTTTTTCATTAACAACACGGGCTTTTTCTTGTTTTTTTTGTTTTTTTAAAGATTTATTTTTTTTTATTTTCATGCCTTTAATTGATAGGACAGCGTGAAACAAAGTGGGAGAGAGATCAGGGAAAGGATCAGGAAATGACCACGGGCCGGATTTGAACCCGCGTCGTCCGCAGCGCAAACACGCTGCGTATATGTCGGCGCGAGTGCGCTACCGCTGCGTCACTCCGCGAACGAGATGCTTCTTGATAATGAAAGAATTACGGATCTGGGGTTAATTGTGACTAAGTAAAGAGTAAAGTGACTACACATTTAAATGTCACTGTTTTTATGACTTTTTTGCAGACTAGTATTACGGTGTAATAAATGGACATACATATTGATTTGGCAGTGGTACCTTATCAATCTTACATTCTATTATATATCAAGCTAGTTTACTTTGTAGAACTGAGCATAATTCCATTTTCCATCATGGGCTACTTTGAAGCAATATCATAGTCTTATTTTGTGGCAGCTTAGGGCTCACTGCAGTCTTGAAAGGGCTACTCAAAGCTGCAGACGATTTAACAGACCATTGGGCTGTCAAACTGACAGAAGAGAAAGTCTGAACCCTGGAGAGGTAAAGCTGCTAAGGTAAAGTAATTTGGGGGATGAGCCATGGAAAACATGCATTTGAGCACGAAGGAAATGTGCTCTAAAGAAAGGTGTCGCACCAGTCTGTAAAGTTGAATACTGGTTTGGAGATTCCCGTTGATGTCTTATATGTATTTTTTTATTGGCTTAGTTTAAAGGAGACCAGAGAGGTGGCTGAGATGGAAGAAGACAAAAGAAAAAGCTTTTGCGTTCCCCTTTGGTTGCTTTAACTTGTGATGATGAATGGGAACATATAATATGTGGTGTGTGTAGGACAGTGTGTGCCAACTTAAATTTTACATCCCCTTACACCACACTAAGCTCCACAGCTGGGCTCTCTGACAGCATATTATTTGTGGAAATCTAATAAATAACTAAGTATTTTCTCATTTGCTCCTGTCCACTACCAGGCCATTTAAAATGGCTTAATCCTAAGCACTGTCCCTTAACCGACACTTGCACAAAGATCAGACCTTCTGTGTGGCAGAAATGCTGAATTACACCAATATCAGCTTCATATTACCTGCACACTCCCGCTGTGACCCCACTGACCCACTGTAGTGTACATGGTTACATTTTCCCTGCGCTGAACCGTTTTGATATGCTTTGAAAGGGCCAGAAATAGCTAACTGTTAGGTGGAAATACAGCAAAAAATATCACAGGAGAGCCATTCTGACTCACATTATTAATAGCACTAAATTCATTTTGTGACCATGATAAGCACATGTTCCTCTCTAGACACTGTAACCCTGAATAAAAAAAACATTTTCATTTATTTTGTCAGAGAAATAAAATGGGCAAAAGTATTGGGACACCTGACCATCACGAGAAAGGTGTTCCACTAAACTGAGTGTGGCTGTGGAGATTTTCTTACTCAGACCCAAAATTAATACTGAGACCAGGCTCTACTGTTAGTTAGGAGGTCTGGGTTCAAGGCTGGATAACCCATGTTCCTTACGTTACTTTGTTCTGCTTGATTACTATCCATGCACCACCTACTGATTATTACCTAGATCAGGTGTGTTTAGTCAATAAGAAGCTGGGAGATACAAATTCACTTCGTCTTCCAGGACTTAACCTTCATCTAAAATGGTATTTTCCAGCTTCAGATTGGCTAAAGAAACCGGATCCAGGTAATCAGCATTGGGTAAGACAAGGGTAGCTGGAAAACAAGCAGAACAAAGTAACCAAATTCCAATCCAACTTTAACACATCATGTCCTTCTGGAACTCAAAGAGCTATGTGCATAGGGGCACTGTCATGCTGGAATGGTGTTTGGGCCTTTAAAAGATCATCTTAATGCAAAAAATATATTGAGACAGCTGTGCGCTTCAAACTTTGTGGCAACAATTTGGGGAAGACACATTTATGTGGCTGTGCTGGCGAGGTGTCCACAAACTTTTATCAATACAGATAAAAAATAAACGTCTAAAAGTAGCTAAAAGTAGAAAGGAGATAAGAATAGCTACAAATAGGCTGCTGGGTCTAGAAAAACAATTCATCGGGCTGAGAAGGTGAGAGAGAGATTCGTTGAAGGTGAGATCAATTATTTCAAATTATTTATTTAATATAAAACTCAAAGCAGGTATGAGAGTTTTCCACACATGAACACTACTCATGCTCATTACCTAGGCTTTCACACTGTACATATTGCAAAACCCTGTGTTAATGATCTTATTTGCACATTTTGGCGACATCAGCACTAACTATGCATGACTGGCACTACCATGTGGGGTCAACAATGCCAAAGCTTTGGGGCACTGTTGCATAATTGTAGTCACACATAAGTTATACACACATAACATGTTCCACTACCAAGATTGTTGATTTAGGAAGTCATCAAATAAACAAATATATTAGGACAACATAATGAATAACAGATGAATAAATCAAACTTTATTAACATTATATACTGTCCGTCACGTTGTCTATAAAAGACATTTATTGTTGACATGCAGCTCTGTTTATCCATTTAGATATCCTGAACACTGCATCCTTGTACCTCATTTTGCTGCCTTTAAAATATTTAAAATGACAGACAATTTATAATTCATGACATTTTCAGTTCGCCATAAGCTACCTCGTATCATGGTGCAATGGTGTTGTCATTGTAATATTGTAATTTGTATAGAAACAGTGCATTTGGCCAAGCACTCAAGTAAGGTTGCTCTAAAACCTCTCTAGAGGAACTGCACAACAGAAGTACAGTAAAGGCGTGAGCGGTGTATTCAGACTAAACAGTACATACTGTATATACATTTTAGATCACAAAATGTTTTTGGGGGAAGGGGGAGGGGTTGACTATGTTTAAGTATATATAATTTTTTTTCTTTCTTTGAACAAGCCATGACATCACATACTTATCATCTACCTCATAGAATAGTTAATGTTTAAAAACTTGAGAAACACTTTGCTGGGACTGCAATCGGACCGCAGTGAGTTAGCATCATCTCAGGGTTTTTTTTGCACAACCTTAGTCAATGGGGATAAATATACATTTCATTTTAATATTTATCCTTTTTTTTCCTAATTTTGTCTTTTCTGTAAAGCTGCTTTGAGACAATACCTTCTGTTATAAGACTAATACAAGTAAAACTGAATTAATATGAACTGAATTGTTATTTTATGGCTGGAAACTTTAAAAACCTTAAATTCTGGAAACACAAAATATGTTTGGAGTGATATTAAAGTCCTTGATTTAATGTTTGCATGTGTCTAATATAACGGGAGAGCTTACCTTAGCTGGCCATGATGGAAGGATGGCACAGACGTTCACCAGGTTTA
The DNA here is from genome assembly GCA_028566295.1 of Liobagrus marginatus. Taxonomy (NCBI): domain Eukaryota; kingdom Metazoa; phylum Chordata; class Actinopteri; order Siluriformes; family Amblycipitidae; genus Liobagrus; species Liobagrus marginatus. The sequence continues at coordinate 7,023 of JAOUQX010087433.1, forward strand.
GATTTATCCAAACTTTCAAAATATTACTAGATTAGATACTAGATTAGCATATCACTCTTGCACAAATTATAATACTTTAAGATACAATTTTCAGAAAAATAGTCATAGAAACCTGAGTCTGATTTGAGTCAAATTTCTAAGCCTTAAATCCTTTCAACCTTGTAAAAAATTACTACGTAGTATGTACCATCGTAATAGAATGATTGAGTAAAAAACAAACGCACGTTTTAAAAGTAAAGCTTTTACATAATTACTGTGGCTTAAAAAAATAACAAGGAAAAATTTCTTAGTTTGAATGACACTATTTCTTTTTACCAGGAAATAAATATGTACATGCACCTGTTTCCTTTTGTTTAATAGTTACCTTTGTTTAATAGATATTTTAGACCCCACTACTGTTCTGAATAGGACCAGTAATGCTCAGAGCATAATGGAGTTTATATTGCTCCACCTTCATTAACATAAATAGGTTGGAAAGCAAGCAGCAGCTCCATCGGGTATGACAGGATGTAAAGGTACTGACCTACCACATCTGGACCTGCAATATCTGATAGAACCCTCAAGGTGTGAAAAGCTGTGCAATTTTCACAGCTCTCACATCAGCCATTGAAACACAACACACACCCACATACACACACAAACACATGGCCCTATTCCTCTCTACCAGACCTCTATTAGCAATACCTTCGCCCCTATGTGTCAAAAAATGCTCTTGAAAAGGGAACAGAATCCCATTGAAATGAAAGAAAGAAAGAAAAAAACCCACACAAATTCATTACTGTTAGTAAAATAAATCGATGTAAAGATATCTATATCTAAGGTATACTATATTTTAGTATATTATTATTATTATTATAATTATTACTATTATATATTATTTGTCATATACATATTGCATATAGATGTACATTTGTAATTTGTAATTAGTAATTACTGTACTTACTGTTAATAGTATTTATATGCAACTAACCCCCCCTTTTTACAATTTCCCTCTCTCCCTCACCCCCACTCACAGCAAACGTTCAGTTAGTCGTCAAAGCATTTCACTCACTATATGTTGTACCACGTATTATGTACATGTGACAAATAAAATTTGAACTTGAACTTGAGATATAAGATAAGCCTTAAATGGGAAAGATGAAAGGAGACCGTGCGAGTGTGTGTAGGGATGGGGAATTTGGTACACAAATGGTAAACAAGTTAACTTATATTTAAATTATGTGTTTTTTTCATTCACATACTGGCAGCATGTGCCTTGTACTAGGCAAGGTATCATCATTGGGTCCTTGAGCAAGGCCCTTAATCTCAGTTGATCCAGGGGCACCAGACGTTCTGGAGACGTGCTATACTGTATAACGCACATAGGGAAAAAAAAAACTTTCCAAAAAAACCCATACATTTTTGTATGAGACTATTCCAGAGGGACTTGGGACACAAAGCAGAAGACACTCTGGAAAGTTTACAATGCCTATAGTACATTGCCTATACTGTTGGAGTGCTGTAATGCTGGAGTACCATGAGGAAACCCCCAAACAACAGAGTAAACATGAACACACATTGCAGTAGGCACCAAACCCTCAACCCTGTAAGTGACATTTTCTAATTTTGTTTTATGTTTTTCCTCACATCAACAGTATTTAGGTTAAGCATGTTGGCACTGCCTCATGATCGAGCCTCATTTTCAACAAGCAGCCATTTCCTGAGTGGGTGGCAGTATGACACTGTTTTTCATCCCAAATGACCATTTGAGCCCATTAGACTGGCTTCTATTTGTGTGGGGGGTTTTTTGCGACCTCGTTTTTTTCTTTGTCATGTTGATGTTTAGAGGCCCATGGGTAATGGATATAACCAGATAAAGGTGCTACGATGAAAATCGGTATGCAGTGAACAATCTGTAATCCAACCAGATCTTGTGTGTCAACTGTATCCCAGAAACAGTCAACATCCAATCCATCACGGGGGCCTGATATGTGCTCAGAATTTAGTGGGAGCTGTGAGACATCGACGCTACCTGCTGCGACACTCCTACGCATTTGCATTGAATTCAAAAGCTCACAGACTGTTTTGGTCTAACTTGTACAAGACAAAAATATTTACATCAATAAAACATGGGATGTAAATCACAGTGTTGAGCTGAAATGCATTTCATTAGCATATAAAAATGAATAAATATGAAAAAAAATATGTAGGCAAGTGCTCAAACAAATGTCACAACAGTGCATGAGTAAAGTGACTGCACCAATTGAGTGGAGCTATTAAACCTGACAGCTTGTTCCATCAATTCTTTCGATCGCAGTCAATGTATACGTCTGGGAGTAAAAAAAACCTAGATTGTATTATCTTGGGCAGCTCATGGGCCACGGTTATAGTGGGCTCATAAGGATGGCTAATAAAGCATGCTCTATTAACCATCGTTATGAGCCCATGGTAATCTTACAAGTACACCGCTGAGAAAACGGAGGGCAATGAAGCAAAATGAAAGTGTAGAATGCTGTTGTAAGGCTCTGGATAGGAGAGATAAGGTACAGAGTGCTAGGTGTTAACATTCACTTGATAAACATTTAGAGATTCGAACTGAATGTTTGTCAGGATGCATCAACCTTACCTTAAGCCGGATTTTATGCATGTCCAAGATACTACTACTACTACTACCTCTACTACTACTACTACTACTACTACTACTAATAATAATAATAATAATATTTTCAAATCAAACTGTGTGTCACGCCCTATGCCTCCAGCACGCTGAACCGGCTGTTCAGGCGGAGCGAGTGCATGCCGAAAGCCTGCTGGTGAGTCGACGCTACTGCAGGCTCCCAGCCAAAGCAAAGAAGAGGAAGCACTGGAGCGCCTGGCATGCTTAAGCCAGGGAGAACGCGACGATGAGTTCCTGGAGCTGGCACCTTCTGCCGGCGTACCGGAGAAGGACTTCAGGGCGTTTTTCTGGTTCGGATTGAGCGAACCGCACCAGACCAGACTAGCGCCATGCAGGTATGGGCACACACACATCACCCTCACCTGTCTTCTGAGGTCTTCCAGAGTGCTGTTGGTGACCGCCAACCACCATCTTGGGCAGCATGCCAACCAGGAACCCGCGCCACCAGTTCCAGAGTCCGACGACCTGCCAGAGCTTCTACCACCTACTCTGACAAACCCTCCTACTCCCTCCATACTCGAACACCACCCTCTGGGGCCCCAGCCAGAGGCCCCAGCTATCAGTGTTGGCTGACCCTCCCTCCTGAACTGTTGATCAGCCCCACACTCACGAACGAAGTGGCAACCCTGATCCCATTCCCGAGTCTCGTAGTGGCCCGATCCTAACTCTGACCTTGACGTAGGCCCTGTAGCTTCGATGCAGGCGTATCACGGCTCCGAAGTCCCTCCTGAAATGTTGATCAGTCCCGCACTCCCTCCTGAGCCTGGTGTAGGTCCCGTAGTCATATTGGTTCCCAGCTCCGGCCCCAAACCCGCTCACAAACCCAGTTGCCGTTAGCGACCCTGATCCCGTTCCCGAGTCTTGAAGTGACCCCGTAAATGACACCATTATTTGTGGTCCTGAGCTAGCTCCCGAACCCTGTGTCGGCCCTCCTTACACACCCGAGTTTAGCATGAAACCTGAACCAGTTGTTAGGCCCGATAACAGCAGAAAGGGAGACCCTGACCCCACCCACCCGCCCAAGGCCATGGTTGTGCACGTTGCGGCTGCTGCTTGGTGTCAGATGTCACTCCGTTCCTGGGCCCGGCCAAGGATGTCGCTTCGTCCCCCAGCTCGTCTGTGGATGACGCTGGGTCTGCCTACAAGGCGGAGGACATTGCTCGGTCCACCACCTCAGCTACGGACGTCATTCGTGCCTCACTCCCCCCTCTGGCCTCAGCGCCTCCTTTGCTCCCCCCTCTCAATGCGTATGCACACCCAGCAACAACCTCCTGCTCGCCGGCTCCGTCGCTCCCCCCTCTGGTCTTGCCGTTACCGTCGCTCCCCCCTTTGGCCTCACTGGCGCCTCCACGGTCCCCACTGCCCGGGACAACCGCACCTGCCCCACTTCCGACGGCCCACGGCTTCGACCCGGCAGCCTGGGTCCCTACCCGAATCTCCCAGGCCTCCCCTGTGGCCCGCCGAAGATGAAAGATGGCAGCGTTGGCACACCTGGAATTTACGCCTGGCGGGGGCTCTGTCACACCCTAGGACTGTGGCCTGGATGTCCGCCTGAGGGAGCTGCAGACTGTGTGTGTGTCTATCACATTCTTATGTGTCTCTGTGCTGCACTCACTCACACACACACACACACACACACACACACACACACACACACACACACACACACACACACACACACACAC
>JAOUQX010087486.1:0-11352 GCA_028566295.1 Liobagrus marginatus
GGGCTTTCTTTACTATGTGGTCGATGTGACATGTCCATGACAGATCTTGTGAGATGTGGACACCAAGATATCGGAAATTGTCCACTCTCTCCACTGGGGCCCCATTGATGATGAGTGGTTGATAATTCCTCATCTCCCGCTTTGAGCTGAAGTCCACGATCATCTCCTTTGTCTTGTTGACGTTCAGGAGGAGATTGTTTTAAGGCTTCTGTAAAGGGTTATGTAGTGGAACGGTTCTGTAAAGGGTTCTGTAAAGGGTTCTGTAATGGAAGGGTTCTGTAAAGGGTTATGTAGTGGAACACTTCTGTAAAAAGTTCTGTAAAGGGTTATGTCGTGGAATGGTTCTGTAAAGGGTTCTGTAAAGGGTTATGTAGTGGAACGGTTCTGTAAAGGGTTATGTAGTGGAACGGTTCTGTAAAGGGTTCTGTAATGGAAGGGTTCTGTAAAGTAAGGGTTCTGTAAAGGAATGGTTCTGTAAAAAGTTATGTAAAATTGTTTATTTGATCATCTACACAGAGTCGAAACTCATAAAAGGAATGGCACCCAGTTCAACCTTAACCGTTCTGAGTCTGTAATTTCCTCCTGGATCGAGAGAGAAAGCACAGTTTGGATTCCTGGTCTAAAGGAACCTTGTATAGTAGAGAACACAGAGGGAAGACGTTTAGAGATCAAACGTAATGTATTAGTAATTGATTAGTCCGGTCGAGTAAAAGGGAAACAGGAATTAAACCATGTGCTGTTAATGATGGTGTGGTGTTGCATCATCCAGCTTGGCGCTGGGATATCTCTCCTTTACTCTCTATATTTAAATATATAAAACCTGTGACAATATTTGTGTTGGTCTTCTGGAGTAATAGCCCGTTTCCCAGTTGTGCAGATGCTCCATAAATTACACCCCGCGTCTCTATATTAGTTGCACACAGCAGTCGTGGAAAATAATGAGACATTCCCCAGACATTTGTCTTCTTGGGTCTCCTCCTCCATTCCTGCTTCTTATAAAGCATGCGGTCGAAGAGCACCAATTAAAAAGTGCCCTGGAGCAAAAACAGCATCACCCGGAGACCACGGGCTCTTCCAGCGGATCTTTTCTGTCATGACATCAGTAGGTTCCATCAATTCAGCAGATACACAGATGTTCTCCTGAACTACTGTTTTGCTGAATGTTGGATGGGATGACAATCCTTTAAAGAAACTCTCATGTGTCCAACTGTAAATCATCTCACGCTAATGAGCTGCACAAACATCTTCCACATGAATAACTGGGTGACTAATACGTAATTAATAATACTAATTAAAGTAACACGTCATCCAATGAGAACTTCCTATTGTCTCAGTTTAGAACATAATCGTCCACCAAATGAAAAACATCTCCCATGTGCTAAATACCCATCATTTCCCTTTCCAACCTCGGCAAGTCCAAGTCACGAGCTTTGCCTTTCACCTGCTCTGTTCCAGATCTCGTCACTGGAGGTGTTTGCAGCTTTAGCAGAAGTTTAGATCAGATCAAACCAAACACAATATATATGGAGCCGACGGAAAGCCCAGAGGAGCACCAGATCTCCGGCAGTTGGGGGCTGTGGCTGTGAACTGAAATGAAATCTGTTTCTGTTTAGAGAACTTTAGTTATATTGTTATGTTTGTGGTTTGTTTTCCTATAGCTGACATTTCTGACCTTTTATGTACTGACAGATATAACGGTTCTCAACATGTCCGTAGGTGGTGGTGTTCCTTCTACCGATTTCATTAGTCATGGGGAATCGACTCAACTAATCGTTTCCTTGACTCTCAATAGCCTTAGTGTTGAATTTGACTCTAGGACAGGACTCATTTCCAAGTGTCAACTCTAAAGGGTTCTCTTAATAAAGGGTTCTGTAAATAAATAGTTCTGTAAATAAAGGGTTCTCTAAAGGGTTCTGTAAAGGACGGATTCTTCAAAGGGTTCTGTAAAGTGGCAGCTGCTGGTGGTGCTGGTGGTGGCGGTGATGGTGGTGGTGGTGGTGGCAGCTGGTGGTGGCAGCTGGTGGTGGCAGCTGGTGGTGGCAGCTGGTGGTGGCAGCTGGTGGTGGCAGCTGGTGGTGGTGGTGGCTGGCTCAGTGGTATAAGGCTCTGGGTCAGTGATCAGAGGGTCGGGGGTTCAAGCCCCACACCAGGCAAGCCACCATCATTGGGTCCTTGAGCAAAGCCCTTAACCTCACCTGCTCCAGGGGCGCCGCTTGTTCTGGCTGACCCTGTGCTCTGACCCCGGCATTCAAATTTGTATGCTGGGATATGCAGAATCAACGAATTTCACTGTATGTTGTACTGTATGATGTGCATGTGACCAATAAACTTAACGTTAAAGGGTTCTCTAAAGCTTGTGTAGATAAAGGCTTCTGTAAAGTGTTCTGTAAAGGGAGGGTTGTGTAAATTAAGAGTCATGTAAAGGGAGGATTGATTAAATAAAGATTTCTGTAAAGGAAGGATTCTTCAAAGGGTTCTGTAAAGGGACGGTTGTGTAAATAAGGGTTCTCTAAAGTAAGGGTTGTGTAAATAAAGATTTCTGTAAAGGAAGGATTCTTGAAAGGGTTGTGTAAATAAAGGTTTCTGTTAAAGGAATGGTTTTGTAAAGGGTTCCTTTACAAGGGTTCTGTTAAAGGAAGGCTTCTGTTGAGCTCAAGTTCAAAGTTCAAATTCAAAGTTTATTATGTTAATTGACAGTCATGTGATGTGATGATTGGTGTAAACCAGTGGATTAAAGCGCTGGTTATTAGGGCGCGAGTGAATCGTGTTGTATTTAATAGATGCTGAACAGGAGCTGACACGATTAAAGGAATTTGATGATCGTCTACCACAGTTTATGAACCAGAGGATCAAGTGTGGGTGCCATTTTAATATCATGCTCTACGTTCTCTCTCTCTCTCGCTATCTTCCTCTGTCTCTCTCTCTTTCTCTCTAGCTCTCTCTCACACACATACACACCTTCATGGTTGAGTTCTCGAGGGTCAGGGCTGTGTATTGATATCCTGACATCAGCTTTGTTTGGCTGTTTGCTGATCATCTGACCCGAGTTTGATTCTCATTCCCAGTTGTTGACTTGTCCTTCTAGAGTGTTTGTCTTCTATGGTCTCATCAATAAACCTGCTGTTGGAACGTTCCAACCTGTTTGTCTGAAAATAAATAGAATTGTATGTTTTTAGGTATAGTTTATTTAAATAGTAAGACATTTTATTCATTTTACTGCTCTAAACTAGAAAAAGTTGGCATTTCCCAGCACTCAAAGTGCAGAGTGCCCTTTTGCTAGGACGACCCACATCTACTTTTAAATTATAATATAAATACCTGTCTTCTTGTAATGGGAATTACATTGTTAATTTAACAAATGAAGTTTTCTCCCTATGGTTAGGAAGTTAATTTAGTATGTGTCTATGTGAAGCGTGAGAGCAAGACGCAGAGATCAATACGTCGTAAAAACCCTTTGATCCACTTCCCCTTCCTGGCTGGGTGGAGAATAAAAGCCCCATCCAGACAACTATCATTTGGAGTTCTTCTGATATGCCATGCGAAAGCTGACACATTTTAGAACAAGCTCCCTGTTGCCGGTAACAATAATGAATATTCTTGTTTGACTAACGTTTCAATCTCTCTTTAAGGTGATTTATTTAGTAATAGGTTAATTTCCATTACATTCTAAATGCTTCCATCCACAGGCGACTCTTTGAAACTGACAAGGACAAGGCCACGGACCCTGTATTTCAGCATTTCCTTTGATCCATAGATGTGAATAACGTGGAATTGTGGGTGTTTCTGATTCAAAACCTCGAGCTGTTGTTCAAACAGCTTGCGGTTCTTCGCTGTTGTCATTGTTGCAGTTGGCAAGCACTAATCGCTCGACTGCCAAAGCCAGCTTGTGCGTAAAGCCTCCGAAAGCCTGCAGCCATTCATCTTCCTACTGTCCAAACACTGCCAGCAGATTAGTTTTAATATCTATCTCATTCTGTCTTCCTGTAATCTGGGCATGACTACCAAATCCAGCTTGCACACTACATGCACAAGACACACAAACGGGATCCACATGGAGACAAGGTCTAGCAGCAACAGCAGGTTGGATCGGATCTGGGGCACTGGAGTCTATCCCTAAGCTAACTTATGGCATGAGGCTGGGTACAAACTGAACAAATGGCAGTTAATCGCAGGGCTAACACTTAGAGACAGACCATCATTCATACTCACATTCACTCCTGAGAGTAGGCAATTCACCTATGCCCAATCACATGTGTTTGGAGGTGGGAGAAAGTATTAACCACTCTGCCACGGTGTTGCCCTGGATCAAAACTCATCGCACTTAATACTAATTAGAAGCTCAAACCGCAGATCAGAGATGTCTCTGCCTTCTCCTTCTAGAAGATAGGTCCCAGTTGATGTCAGATGAGTAAAAGATCATTGAACACAAATCTTCCTGCAGAATGTTTCATTTTAGCAACAAGAACGCAGAATTGGGATGCGAGTTTCTCATCCAACTGAGAAACATCGCTATGGCAACCAGAGGTATTCGATTCCGGGTTTTCACAGTCCATGCCGATCTTTTGTTTGTTCCTCTTTAGTTTGGAAAATAACTTCACACGTTGACACCAGGATTGCCATTTCTCTCCCTTTTCAACATGTCCACCTTGTATTCAGCTCAGACCAGATATCAGGATCTTCTCTTACTGGTCAGAGCAGAAGGTACATAGGAACCATAAGGCGACTTCAATTACACAGAATCTGCACTTTCTTTTAGTGCACCTTACCTGGTTTGTGTCTATTTGAGGTTAAGGAAGCAAAGACATGGTGGTCTTCTGTTGGTGCTACTCTACTGTGCTAGCTGGAAGTCAGGTGATGATTTGTAATAGCTTCACCCATTTAACCAAGTCTTCTGGTGGCCATATGTTCTGCATCAGTGACAGTCTGAGCTGCTTGCTTTAAAATCAGGTCCTGGAGGTCCAGCTCAGCATTGGCGTTCTTGGGCTTATGGTCATGACCCAGATCGTTGCTCAAAGAGAGAGAGAGAGAGAGAGAGAGAGAGAGAGAGCGAGAGAGAGCGAGAGAGAGCTACAGATGTTAAACACAGGTGTGCTGCATCAACCATCCGCCTGTTGACACCCTCTGCAGACTCCGACTAAACAGTAACCCCACATGCTACAGATGGACTTACAGACTTTCCACAGCTTTAAGGATCAAAAAGAGCTCTTTTATTTACATCACTGCTTTTTAAGCTAAACACAACTAGTTCCTGTTTGCAAAAAAGCAGAACAGCTATAGTTAACTAGCAATGTGGCATTATATGGTTTGGGACTTTTGCTTGTAATGTGAAAGCTGCCTCGTGAATGGAATGCCGTATGAATTGTGTGCACAATGAACTAACTTCAGAGTTAAGAAGTGTTTTGAGCTATAATTGAGCTTTGTTTTCGGTGTGTGTGTGTGATGTAAGGGTAGAAAACTGTCTGCTCTTTGTTTTTGAACAAAGGCTCTTTTTTTCTCTGGTTCTTTATAACCCACCATAAATCTGCTGTATAATGGTCCCCGTAAAGCATGAACAATAGGAAGGTTCTTACATACGGCTGTGTGAAGCCTCACTGAGCGGTAAAGTCCAAACTAACCCCCCTCCCCCCATCGGCACTCGGTGGCCATAGCAACCATAGTCAACATGCTGAGAGGGAAAAGACGTTATGAAATATTGGAAAGGGAGCCAAGCTCCTGGTTACAGTTCTGAACGCCAGATTAACCTCGTCTGCCCGTTGGCATGGTTACTGAGGACTTTCTACTTTTTCTTTGAAAACATTTACTGAGCTTCTAATCACCAGATGGCAACTCTGAATTTTGTGAAATCACATTCTGATGCAACAGTTATGTAACGAAGGCTCAGGCTTTCACACTTAAAGGTACAATAATCAGGGTTTAATAATTAGTTACCAGTTTAAACAGAAATATTTGGAAAAAAGAACCATTCGAACTGCGACTGAAAGGCTTAAAGTTAAAGTTAAGTTTATTGGTCACATGCACATCGTACAGTGAAATTCTTTTTGATTCCACATATCCCAGCATACAAATTTGAACACTGGGGTCAGCCAGAACAAATGGTGCCCTTGGAGCAGGTGAGGTTAAAGGCCTTGCTCAAGGACCCAATGATGGTGGCTTGCCTGGTGTGGGGCTTGAATCCCCAACCCTCTGATCACTGATCCAGAGCCTTATACCATTGAGCCACCACCACCCCTGCTGCTTTAGAAGGAAACAATCCTAATTTAAAGTTCGAATTGCTTCATATAACAAATCAATCAATCCGTTTTTATCCGTTATAAAGTTAACTATTGCAATGCTTTGACTAACCACCTTTAAAAACATGTAGGTAAATTTATGCTTCAAGGCAATGGACTTCTGTAGGTGGTCAAGAACATCTCAACTTAGCTTAGTGTCACGCCCACGGACAATATCCGGTCGGCCGCCAGAAGTCGGCGGTGAGGAACCAGGAAAAGTTAAAGTTAAGTTTATTGGTCACATGCACATCATACAGTACAACATACAGTGAACTTCTATGATTCCGCATATCCCAGCAGACAAATTTGAAGGCTGGGGTCAGAGCGCAGGGTCAGCCAGAACGAACAGCACCCCTGGAGCAGGTGAGGTTAAGGGCCTTGCTCAAGGACCCAATGACAGTGGCTTGCCTGGTGCGGGGCTTGAACCCCCAACCTTCTGATCACTGACCCAGAGCCTTATACCATTGAGCCGCCGCCACCCTGATTGGAAAGTTGGCATGAACTCTGTGTGTGTGTGTGTGTGTATGCACGCTTCACTCCTGTTCTACGATTAACCACACACACCTACACACACTCAAGTGACTAATGACACAGGAGATAAATAAGCGTAATGGCAGTACCGGCTCCCGCCCACTAGATGGAGCGCGTGCGCTGAACAATGGACTGTAACTCACCGTTACATCACTTCCTGTCTTTAGAGAAAGACCATGTGGGTGCATTGTTCAGGGCGGGACATTGCATGTGCACATGCATTGTTCAGGGCGGGACATTGCATGTGCACGTGCATTGTTCAGGGCGGGGCATGTGCATGTGCATGTGCATGTGCATCCGCATGTGCGTATGTACGTATGTACGTATACTCGTCGTAGGTCCCGAGTTAATCCCCAAGACAGGACCACCCCTTGGTCACAACTCTGACCTAGCCTTAGAACCCGATGCCGGCCCATTGCCCCTAGACAACCCTAGTACTGTTCCCAGTGATGCCCCGGTGGACTCTGTAACCCCTGCAGTGAGGCCAGGAAGGAGCATCAGTCCCATAGGTAGGGAAGGCTCCCGGAACTGTGCTAAGGGGGTCCCTGGTCCTGCCCCCCCACCCTCAGCCATGGAGGTCTGGTTCGCTGATGTCGTGGTGAGTCGGACATCGCTTGGTCGACTGCCTCGGCCTTGGACGTCACACATGCTTTGCTCCCCCCCTGTGGCCTCGGCGCCCCCCTCGCTCCCCCCGCTGGCTTTGGCGCCTCCGTTGCTCCTCCCTTTGGCTTCATCATTCCCATGGCTCCCCCCCATTGGTCTTGCTGGCGCCTCTGTATCCCCCATGGCCCAGGCCCGCCCCAGGTTAAGAACATCTGGAGGTGTTTGTAAAGGGGGGGATACTGTGACGGCAGTACCGGCCCCTGCCCACTAGATGCAGTGTGTGCCCTGAACAATGGACTCTAACTCACCGTTACATCACTTCCTGTCTTTATATACCCCTTGATTTGGACTTCCTGTTGGTGGTGTATAAAGACCATGTGGGTGCATTGTTCAGGGTGGGACATTGTATCTGTATGTGCGTATGTATGCTGTTTATGTGCTAGCTTAACCGATGCTGTTTATGTGCTAGCTTAACCGATGCTGTTTATGTGCTAGCTTAACCGTTGCTGTTTATGTGCTATCTTAACCGATGCTGTTTATGTGCTATCTTAACCGATGCTGTTTATGTGCTAGCTTAACCGATGCTGTTTATGTCCTGGCTACCCAAGTGTAATTTCTGTGCTAACTACCCAAGTGTTGTTCCTGGGTTAGCCGTCTATGTTTATGTTTATGTTCTTTTGTTTGTAGTCTTGGCCGTTAGCCATGCCAGCACTGCTAGCTGTGTATGTTCTTTGTTTTGTGTTTCTGCTAGCCACTCTAGCCGTGTTGTTTATAGAGCACCAACAGTGTTTTGTTTAAGCCACGCCGAGTTCATGTGTTCGTTTATGATTGTTCTGGACTTGCATGAATGAAACCCATCCTCCTGCAAATGGATCCTGGTCTCTCTCTCTCTCTCTCTCTCTCTCTCTCTCTTTCTCCCTCTCTCTACTGTCCATACGTTACAATAAGCTCCACGCTCATACCTCTGTGTCATTCATTGTCAGTGTATCGTGTTTTACACCACTGCGTGTTGGTTTATTGAAGAATTTGTTTATTGTTGTGTTTTCTGAATAAAACATTGTCTGCTGGACCTGTGTCTCGGCATCATTACTGTCGCAACTCTGCTATCCGATCATCACACTTAGCTTATCACCAACGGATACTCCATATTAGAACATTAATGTGCACATATGCTCAGTTGAATCTGTTGTTCATAAATATGTATTTTGTGGCTTCTCAAATGACCTCAAGTGTCTGTAGATGATTAAAAACCATGTTAGCCAAGTTAGCATACATGTAACATATACTCCACAAAACATACAAAGGAATGTGCACATCAGAACATTGACACAGCACAGCTCATGTTAAAACAGATTTAAAAAAAAGATTTTAATAAAAACATAATATTTCTACCTGTTGCGAGCTAAAAACATGCTAGCTTAGCTTAGCTAAGCACAGGGGAAAGATTGGAGCACGGGCCAAAATTTAAGGGTCTCTTAAAGCGACAGTACACCTTCTTACAAATCACATGTAATCTAAAAACCAAACCTGTACATATCAGTGAGATTAATTCCAAAGTTAACGAAAGGAAATAAAACAACTGATCTATTCAAAATAAAAGAAACAATAGTTTAACGGGGTACAATCATAAACCAAACCAAATGAGCTGGTGATTTTATTAATTTGGGTCTCGTATGGAGCATGTATTGAGGAGTGGAGCTTCATGTAAGACGTACTAAAGCAGGAAGTAATTAGGCTGCGTGGGGTAAAGTGATGCGGTTGCTCTAGATAAGGTCACGTTTACAATCAGGGTACACATGAAACAAAAAGAAAATCAATAATCTTCCATCAGAGCCATCACACAGGCTGAAGGTGTTGCTCTCTTATGCTCTTACTGTCTCTCTCAAGCTTTATTCTTCCCCATTTTTTCTAACTCTAGCTTCATCTCGCTATCTTTTGCTATCCTTTTTTCTTTCCCATTCCTTCTTTCCATGTCTCTTTCACTCTATCTCTACGTTTTTAGTCCCCATTTCCTCTCTTTCTGTCCCGTCCCTTCTTTCTAACCTTTATTATGCAAATGAGGGCAAACATGTTCCAGTCAGGTCAGCACTTCATTAATAAACAGTTTGCATTCTCTTGCTCTTTTCTCTCTCTCTCTCTCTCTCTCTCTCTCTCTCTCTCTCTCTCTCTCTCTCTCTCTCTCTCTCTCTCTCTCTCGCTCTGATGGTGAAGCCTCTCTGTTAACCTTGCTGTCATGTTTACGACTTACATCCTCGCCTCTTTAGCTGCACAGCAAACCGACTTCAACTGATAGAGCCAGGACACACGGTGACCTCACATCTTTATATTAAACATAAGGTACCACAGAAGGAAGTGAAAAGATGTGAGGAGAGGATTTGTACTGTAATTCTAATGAACTTGCTTGATTGACATCCCCCTGTCCGAACATCACAGCCTGCAACTCAGACGCCTGCTGCTGTTCCCTAAAAACAAACAATGCGATGAACTAATACTCACTCACTCACCATCACTTACTCACTATCACTCACTCACTCACTCACTCACTCACTCACTCACTCACTCACTCACTCACCCACCCACTCACTCACTCACTCACTCACTCAATATCACTCAGCTCACTCACTCACTCACCATCACTTACCCACTCACCCACCTACTCACCATCACTCACCCACTCACCCAACCACTCACTCACTCACCCATCCACTCACTCACTCACTCACTCACTCACTCACTCACTCACTCACTCACTCACCATCACGCACTCACTCACCCACTCACTCATTCACTCATCACGCACTCACTCACTCACTCACTCACTCACTCACTCACTCACTCACTCACCATCATGCACTCACTTACTCACTCCCCCACTCACTCATTCACTCACCATCACTCACTTACTCACTCACCATCACTCACCCACTTACCCACTCACCCACTCACTATCATTCACTCACCCACTCACTCACTCACTCCCTATCACTCACTCTCACTCAATATCACTCACTCACTATCACTCACTATTAGTCACTCACTATCACTCACTATCAGCCACTCGCTATCACTCACTATCAGTCACTCACTATCACTCACATTCAGTCACACTCAATATCTTTCACTCTCACTCTCTTTTATTTATTTTTATATATAATGTATATTTTATATATAACTTTATTTTATTCCAAGACAAATGCGATTGTTGGTACAAAGATAATAATTTTTACATATTACCAACTCACTCACTCACTCGCTATCACTCTCACGATCACTCACTCACTATCATTCACTCACTCACCATCACTCACTCACTCACTCCCACTATTACTCACTCACTTCATCACTATCACTCACTTACTCATCAATTACTCACCCTCTCATTCACTCACTCCATCAATCACACGATCACTATCACTCATTCAGTGAGACAAACAAAGAAAAATACATGGAATTCAGTATTTGTTTTAAAAAACATTGATGGATAGAGTGATGGATAAAAGAATGAGTGAATGAATGTTATGATACATGAATAATATATGAAGAAATAGAAAGTTGGATTGATAAATAAATTAAAAATTATAAATGGACAGAACTACTGGATGGATTAATGGATGAATGGATAAAACGTCAGATGGTAAATTGATGAATAAAGGGAAAGGTGGGGGATGGGTGGGTGGTTAAAGGGATAGGTGGGGGATGGGTGGGTGGTTAAAGGGAAAGGTGGAGGATGGGTGGATAAAAGGAAAGGTGGGCAATGGGTGGTTAAAAGGAAAGGTGGGGGATGGTAGTAATTAAAGTGTATTTTCTATCATTTCTTCTTGCCGCAGTCTCTGACATTTAAACCTGCTTAAAATAACCCTTAACACACACACACACACACACACACACACACACACACACACACACACACACACACACATACACACAGCTTTTTTTAAAGTAGACAGAT
>JAOUQX010087575.1:1279-11340 GCA_028566295.1 Liobagrus marginatus
TGTGAGGGCGTTTACAGGATGTTAGGGCATTTACAGGATGTGAGGGAGTGTACAGAATTTTAGGGTGTGTGCAGGATCTGAGGGAGTGTACAGGATGTGAGGTCATGTACAAGATGTGAGGGCGTTTACAGGATGTTAGGGCATTTACAGGATGTGAGGGAGTGTACAGAATTTTAGGGTGTGTGCAGGATGTGAGGGAGTGTACTGGATGTGAGGGAGTGTGCTGTATGTGAGGAAGTGTGCTGGATTTGAGGGCGTTTGCTTGATGTGAGGGGGTGTACAGGATGTGAGGGCGTGTTCAGGATGTGAGGGATTGTACAGGATGTGAGGGAGTGTGCTGGATTTGAGGGAGTCTGCTGGATGTGAGGCGTCCAGGGTGATTTTTTGAGCCCTTTTTCTCACTCTGGATGTGTGAAGTTCCTGAATGCTCGGTAGAGGAGCACCAATTATCTTCTCAGCAGTCCTGACTGTCCGTTGTAGTGTACTGATGTCTGATTTAGTAACTGACCCAAACCAAACAGTGATAGATGAACACAGGACAGACTCGATGATGGCTGAGTAAATCTGATGCAGCAGCTCCTGCGGCAGGTTGAACTTCCTCATCTGCCGAAGCAAACAAAGACTCTGCTGGGCCTTTTTTACAATGCGGTCATCATGGTTGTCCCACTTCAGGCCTTTGGAGATGTTGGTGCACAGGAATCTGAATGACCACTGTAGCCATAGTGCTGTTCATAATGGTGAGTGCAGGGGGGTTCTGCTGAAATCCACAATCATCTCGGCCGTTTTGTGTTGAGCTCAAGGTTGATACAAGTGGTTTGTACGGCCATCTCCTTAATCTCCTGTCTGTAAGCAGACTTGTCTCCATCTGGATGAGGCCGATGACTTTGGTGTCGTTTGCAAATGTTATTAGCTTAACAGAGGGTTCAGAAAAGGTCTGGTCATTTGTGTAGAGCAGGGGTCACCAAAATGGTGCCCGTAAGCACCAGGTCGCCCGCAAGGAACACATGAGTAGCCCACGGGCCTCTTTAAAATAATTCACCACCATAGCACCACTTACCAGTGAGCTGCCTCTATTTTTTTCGTTGCTATTCTTTTTTAATCAGGCTTGCATTAATGTAAATTTCAAAACATAATAGCATACAGATTTATAGAAATAAAGTGTTGCATATGGCTATTTATCTGTTTCCTAGCTTGTTCAAACATTGATGATAATTATTGTGAGAAATC
The DNA here is from genome assembly GCA_028566295.1 of Liobagrus marginatus. Classification (NCBI taxonomy): domain Eukaryota; kingdom Metazoa; phylum Chordata; class Actinopteri; order Siluriformes; family Amblycipitidae; genus Liobagrus; species Liobagrus marginatus. Next base: position 2,507 of record JAOUQX010087575.1, read on the forward strand.
TCTAACATGATCAGTGTCTTCACATATATGAATAACATTAATTATAAATAATAACACAACTATAAATAATAACATAAAGGTAAATTATGCAAACTTATTATTTCAGAAGTGAATACCAAACTGGTAGCTCTTCGCATAAATCGATACCCATGAAGTAGCTCTCAATTTCAAAAAGGTTGGAGACCCATGGTATAGAGGGAGAAGAGCAGTGGGGAGAGAACACAACCCTGTGGAGCACCAGTGCAGGTAGTCAGAGTCCTTGATGTTAGTTTGCCCAGCCTCACTAGCTGTTGCCTGTCTGTCAGAAAGCTGGTGATCCACTGACAGATGGAGGTGGGTACGGAGAGCTGGGTTAGTTTCGGCTTGTAAAACCTATTGACAAGTTTCCTAATAACAGACTCTGTATCTCCATCATTACTATGGGAGACATTTAAGGCTGTAATAAGCGGGGAAATAATATCGTATTCTGCCTCATGTAGCGAAGCAAATAAACAGTCACAGGATAAACTTTTTGAAACTATTAAGAAGTTAGATCACCAATTTGCTATAGCTCCAACACCAGAGTAGTTCTAATAGCTTAAAAACAAGATATGATTCATAGTCAACAGAGAAAACAGAAAGTGATCTGATTTTTGTCCAGACTATTTTTGTGTTTGAAAAGCAATCTCAATTTAGATTAATGAAGATTAGAGTCGGCGGAGTGGCGCAGCGGTCGCGCCCTCGCGTCGACATATACACAGCGCTGTTGCATTGTGGGCGATCCAGGTTCGATTCCGGCCCGTGGTCATTTCCCGATCCCTTCCCCCAATCTCTCTCACCCACTTCATTTCACCACCGTCCTGTCCATAAAGGCATAAAAAGCCCCAAAATAAATAAATAAAATAAAGATTAGAAAAAAAGTCTGAAATCAATACAGTAGAACCCAAAGAAATTAATTCTGTTTTTCAAAAAATACTATTTAGATTTTTGCACAATTTGTACTCAACACAAAGCCAATTTTAAAGTCCTTTTGAAATCAGGTAAAGATGCCCTGGATTGTAGCTCATACAGACCTATTTCTTACATATTTCTGATTGGCATCTATTATAGTGTGTGTAATGGATTTTAAGGTTTTCCAGTTTTCATTTTATGTCATATTAAATAACTAGGTCAAAGGTCTCTGTGACTATACGTGGGATATATATATAAAATAGTAAGTCACTAAAGAATTTCACTGTATGTTGTACCGTACGATGTATTTGTGACAAATAAACTTGAACTTGATATTGATCATTACAGAGGATGAAAAGGAGCACTTCAAAATATTAAGATATAAGTAACATTGATTTTAATAGCAGGCAAAACAGCCCACGAAACAATGAATTGAGAAGATAATTATCAGAAAGCTAAAACAGATTTAATATGTCAAAGAACCAATGCCTTACAAGCCCTACTAGCTACAATAATGTTGGAAGAAAAACAGGTAGATGCGACAACAATTACCAATGCTAGGAAAAAAATATTTAAAACAAGGTCCAAGTCGTAGTATCGTGAAACAGATCATACCTTATAGTGATGATGAATATTCCAGTGATGAACTTAGCGAAATTGATAACATCATAAATCAGGTGATAAAATGGACAGGAAAGTCTCACCCAAAGGCACATCCCATACCCAACAATGATCAAAATGACAACCCTATGTTAGGAAGTGATATGTTAGCTTTCCAAGCTTTAAACTGTTATCATCCTAAAGGAAAAACCGACTTTTGAAAAAGCTAAAGACCTAGTACGCTAAAACGAATCATAGTTACCTAAGTAGAGAAATAAGTTAGAGTGCCAAGGCATGTGACAAGCAACAGCGTGAATGGGAGATCCAGGTGGTAAGTGAGAGAAGGTGGGGGCTAGATAAGAACCACAGAGCCAGAAACACACACACACACACACACACACAGAATAGAAAAAATATAAACTGAACAGATAGGATGGGAATGTGGCTGAAGAAAGCAGGCCTTAACTTATCTAACTAGGTGAAAATATATGAGAAAATAAAGATGAAATGTCCAAATTGTAGGAAAGATATGAGTAGTAGGAAAACTACAACGGGAAAAGTCAAAACAGAACAAGTTGGTGGAAAAGTGAGCATAGATTTCGCTGGGCCTATGAGGCCACAAGCTAAGCTTAAAGAATTGCTAATTTTGGTGATAAAGGTAAACTAAAGAGAGGGCAAATTTAAAACAAACATAGGAACGGAACACCGAGTAGTTAGAGTCCTAGATAAACAAACAGTTGAGTTAGAAAACAATGGAATTAACGAAAAAAGATTTAATGTGGTGAGCAAAACAGAATGGAGAAAGATGTGGTCAACTTTAAGTTGAGTTGGTTAATAGTCAGAGAGGACTATTTGGGTTGGACGTTTCTCAAGGAACACAAATTAAAGTAACTACATTCCTGAAAAGAACAAAAGCTAGACAAAGAGCGGAGTTATATGATAAAAGGAATGAAAAGGGAGAGTTACAAAATTTACTGTATAATAATACTCGGTCTTGATGTGTCTGAACCCACGGGATGCTGCAATAGCACAAAAAGAAGATGCTAAAAGGTTTATTTCAGGATGAAATAATGCTAACAGGGTGCAGGTATGTGCACTCTCACGCTACGGTGTGTGGGGAGTGTAGGATAGCCTATCCTCGTGAAAGAAATAATAATAATGGAAAGGTTACCATTAGGTACATGCCTTAAAAATACATGTGGAGAATGTAAAACAGGCATATGGAATAATAGGCAAGAAGTGTCTATGTTTTGGAATAGGTCTACAATGGAATTTTGTAGCCGGTGTCAATGGTTAACTGAGATGGGATGGTTGAGAAAGATAAGCAAAAAAGAGATATTCACTACAAGGAAACAAGGATGTTTGGGTATGTTAAAAGACCCAAGGGGTCCACTAGAGCAAAGACAGCAATCATTAGTAAACACAGATTGGGCTTTAGAAGATAACCGGACAGGAGGGATAAGTCCCTAAGTGAGCACACAACGTTGCTGCGGCTATAAAAGATGTAATAGGCAATATAATAAGCAATGAAGAATATGAAAGCAGGGTGAACAGAAGGTATTAGCTGCCAATACCCTACCAGGATTGGTTAGCTTGGATAGCGCTAACATGTGCTATATAACATGTCGCTTAATGAGTGGCATGAGCAAATTTGGGGGTGTCTTTGTCCAACAGAGGGCATGGAATTGAAAAGGGCAGCTGGTCAACCCACAAATATAGTGTGGGCAAAAATCCAGTGACAGGGAGCTGGGAGAAGGAATCCATACCAGATATGGATACTGTAGTGAATATACTATACTGAAATGTTATACTGTATAGGTTTATAGTGAAAATAGCAAGAATGCCTAGAAAATAAAGGAAAGTTACTTTAAAAAGGCAATCACAAGTAACAGCACAGTGTGTGTGGTAACAGGTGAATCAAACGATGCTCAGCTAAAGTTCAGGGGAAAAAAAAAGAAAACAGTAACTTAATGGCAAAGCTGTGGTATGCATACTTGAAGTGTAATATGACCAATACCATGGGAGATGTAAAAATAAAACAGATCTGAGAGCAGAGGCCAGAGCGACCAACAACGTGTTTTACTGAGAAAGAATGGCAAGCAAGGGATGGGAGAATGGGAGATTTTGAGACATCAACGGAGGTATGCTTGGAACTTTTCTCATGATGTGTCTTTACAATCTTTTTGTTAATGGAAGGACAGTTCTTGCAAAAGATGTATGTTGGAGCGTTAGGAATAATTACGACTCACTTCAGAGGTGAAGTAAGCATGACCCTGACAATCATCTTGACGTTAATGAATTCTAAAGGATGGTTGGCCATTTGGAAAATACAAGCACAAATTGGAATGATGGTCCTTACCTCAATTTATATACTGCAAACAGTCTTAAAACACTACTTATATGCTACTGTGATAACCACTGTTACCTTGTTCTTCATTTACATGAGCATAGTGATTTACAGGGCAGAATGAAGAAATGGTGGAGGAGATCAATCTCATGGAAATTGGAGAGGCTGATCTCATAACAGACGAACTAATTGCAGGGATGTCAAGAACGTATGATGACATTACACCCTTAGAAGTAACATGGGATAGAAAAATTGAGCAGTGGTAAATCTATGGGTTGGAGAAGGTGGAGATAAAATTAAAAAAAAAAAGTAGAAAAAAAATATCCTACGCGGACATGTGGTACTTGTAAAGAAGAAAGTCACTCTTCCTTCTCCTTCAGAGAGTCTGAGCGAGAATGTTAGTGTTCGGGTTAGATAAATCATTTCTCCCCCCCTCACCGACACCGGTAAAGAAGGGGTCCAGTAAAAGAGCTGATGTTATCTCGTCATCTTCTTCAGCTAGTGATGAGGAAATAAATCACGCATTAAATACCTTGTTATTGGTACAGGGTACAACTAAAGTAATAATAACTAAAACAATAGATTACTGTTGTAGCCCCGGTTCTCTGAAGCCTCGGATGTGGATATGCGCCAATGGGAAGTGCCCCCCATGGGTGTATCTAAGCACAAGATGATGAAAGAGAACATATAGAGAAAAGGTTCTGGTGAATAAGAAAAGTCGTGATCTAACAACTAGAATGTTTGAATTTACAACCCTAAGTACAATAGTATGTAAAGGAACTATGAGATTGGAACAGGCAAATAAATTAAAAACTGCCGCTAAAATGATCAAAGCCGATAATGAGCTATTAAAACTAATATACGACAAGAAAACAGAGACGTTGATAAAGAAAGCTATTGACAATCTTCTAAAACATAGAATAAACCGTCTCAGAGAATAAACAAATCTCTGAATGAATTTTGCCACTATAACAGCTTGTAAATTATCAGTAGCGCGAAGACCTCGTGAATCTGAAGCAGACTACAAGCAAGCACAATTTTACATTGATAGGTTTACATAAGGCTAGGAATCCTGTTAAAAAACCACAAGAAAAGAAAAATAAGTCAGAAAAACCAAACAATTATGTTTAAAATTACAACAGGAGGGGGCGTCCCTCAAAACGCTTTGATAGTGACAAAGAATCAGGGAAAAGTGACAAGGTAAGTTTAAGAACATAAGTCAGGTTCTGCTTAAAGTGCAGTAGTCTATGTGCTCAAAATGGCAATGAAATATTGCCATTAAAATAAAATAACGAGACCTAAGATTGTAGTAGACTCTAAAGATGTAAGTGAAGGATTAAAACACTCACTTAGATGCATTTAAGTAAACAGTTATATAACTACTAATAGAAAACCAGTAGTCTACAAAGAACTGTTTATCTCCCATTGTTATTAGATAATTGCTTGAACCATGGAAAATTCTTATGGGAAGATTTTACACATTTAGGTAAGTCTATGTTAGTAAAAGGTGACAACGCGCATAATGTTAAAACATAGAACTACAAGCGACTCCGTTACAAATTTATAGCGAATTGCACACACACACACCCACACACTGCTACAAGGTGCAGTGGTCACGTGGTAACGGCACTGTAGTGGGACAGAGCACGTCACTAACGAAGGGGGGCATGTTCATGCACACACACGCTGAATCACACACTAGATGATATGCTAAGGCAGAAATAGTCTATTAAAAGAATACAAAGTAGTTAAAATCTTTGATGGACTAACAAAGCTACTATAAAATAACCGAGTAAACTCACTTAGAGATTTAATATGTTCTACAGAAACATAAATATGGTTACACCGATAACCTAGGCAATAACATACAGAACATTAATAACCAGAGAGCAAGAGTACTGATTATAGTATCTGAACATGTAATAAAGGTTCAAACATACTTAAAACATAAAGTAGCTGGAAAAGAGTGACGAATGAATAAAAGTTATGATATGAAGGTGAAGAAAATACACTTAGATGTAACATAGGAAAAAGTTTATTTTGCATGGAATAGTGTATCATGGAAATATTTAGACCAGAAGAGGGAAGAAAATTCCATCCCAAGTGGGAGATGGAAAAATCAGTAAGCACGAGTGCTATATCACATGCTACATATTCGGAAAATGTCACATTAAATTCCCAAATGTCTTTTTTCTGGAGAGAGGGAGATACCGTTGTAACATGGAAGCATGTGTTCTTCAATGTTTTGATGTTTATGTTACACATGCTTCATCGTTCGCATGCACACACATACACTCACGCTGACACCGCGCCTTGGTTTAGAAACACGTTTAAGTTCACGGTCTGTCTAATTAGTCTGCCTCAGTTAATTATGTGCAGCTGATGTGTGTTAAGAACTAGTATAAATGAACGCACTGAGATTCACTCAGTGTAGTTCGTCAATCTAAGTAGCGAGGATGTTTTCGCCGGTTTATGTTGAATGTGAATAAAAGTATTGTTTATTTCAAGCCTGCGATTGGGTCGTCACTCCCTCGAACCGGGATTTCATCCAGCTCCATGAGCCGATCGTTACAGCACGAACTGCCTTTTAAATTCGATGACCCAGTAGGCTGATCAAAGAAGAGAAGGAAGTAAAAGATGGGAGGAAAAGCAGCACGGACAGTCAGAGGAAGCCGGAAGAAAGAAACGCTTGCACAAACGCGCGCTTCATGCCGGCCAGCCGAGCCAGTGTACGGGATCTACGAAGACGGCACAATGAGGGTGATTGAAGACCCCGAGGAGCTGATGTACGAAATAATCACTCAGATGCGGAACTGGGATCCGTGCGGCGACCCATGAAGAGTCAGCCCCCCCGTTTTCTCCCCGCCTCCGCGAGACGAAAAGGAGTTCCAGAGTCTCAACGAGTGTTACCGTACGTTTTTCCCGCCTGGCATGGATTCGGAACCAGAGGAGGTTCCTTTCCCCCCAGTACTGACTACACCGGCATGGCGCCGACAGAAGCGAAAGCCACGCCCGAGGAGAAAAGGTGTGTTTCCGGGCTTTCAGAGAATGATCGAGGCACACAAATGATTGTTAAAGTGATGGAGGACATTTCGTGTGTTACAGTGAGGGGTGACACCTCATGTGCTAAAGAGGTAGAGGACATTTCATGTGCTGAAACGATAGAGGACATTTCATATGTTGAAGTAAGAGATGACATTTCATGTGCTAAAGAGGTAGAGGACATTTCATGTGCTGCAATGATAGAAGACATTTCATGTGTTCATGCCATTGAGGATATCGCCAGTGATCCTATGACAGAGAGGCCGTGCGTACAAAAGACTGAACATTGTTTGTGTGCTAATGTGAGTGGCCCTGCATGTGAGAGGGTGCGAGACCCCGCATGTGTGAACGAGAGTGAGAGAGTGCACAAGAGTGAGAGGGTCCACGAGAGTGAGAGAGTGCATGAGAGTGAGAGACTGCATGAGAGTGAGAGACTGCATGAGAGTGAGAGTGTGCATGAGAGTGAGAGTGTGCACGAGAGTCAGAATGCATGGGTGACAGACCCGACGTGGGCTGTATGGCTGGCTTGCACCGCGTGGGTGACGGGCGGCACGTGGGCGGCGCAAGGGCAACGCATAACGGGCCCCGTTATGACAGACAGCCCCGTCATGACTGACAGACATACCATGACGGACAGCCCCGTCATGACGGACAGCTCCGCTCTGACCAACAGCTCCGCCATGACGGACAGGTCCGCTTTCACTAACAGCCCCGTTCTGACCAACTGCTCCGTCATGACCGACAGCCCCGTTCTGAACAACTGCCCCGCCATGACTGAGGCCGCCGCTGTGACTGCCTATGACTGTGTCTCGGACGGGATCTTTGAACCCGCTTGGGCCGCCGACGAGGACTGGCTCACTGACTCAGACTGGACCGGTGACCTGCTGATCCGTGTATGACATTCACTGCGGGGCAGTGCTGGACTGGAGGCCGATGGGGGACTGGACAGCTGAAGAGGACTGGGGGTTCGACCTGGCCCCAGACTCCGATGCTGACTCGCAGTCCACCTGGAGCCTTGACTGGGATATGGGGGCCAAGATTGAGTGCCCGCCCAGTGTGACTGAGTGCCCGCCCAGTGTGATAGAGCGCCAGCCCAGTGTGATGGAGTGCCCGCCCCATGTGAGTGAGTACCTGCCCCGTGTGAGTGAGTACCCACCCCGTGTGAGTGAGTGCCCACCGTGTGATGAGAGTGAGTGCCCATCGTGTGATGAGAGTGAGTGCCCACCGTGTGATGAGAGTGGGTGCCCACCGTGTGATGAGAGTGGGTGCCCACCGTGTGTTGAGAGTGGATGCCCGCCCCATGAAAGTGAGTGTCCACCCCGTGAGAGTGAGTGCCCACCCCGTGAGAGTATGAGTGAGGCCAAGTGCATGGGTGTGAGAGAGGCCGAGGGTGCTTCCCCTGTATTTGCAGAAACCGCTCCCGAGTCGGGGGGAGAAACCCAACCCAGCCCTGTGCCCAAACAGCCGACTGCAGCTGGGGGGAGGACAGTGTTGTGAGAAGAGACTTTCCTCCGCAACGTTTTGAGTTGGCTTCTGAGAATTCTAGAAAACAAGAGAGTGTTAGGATTAACAATGAGTATCAGTCTGAAAGAGAGGGATATAGACGCTATAGTGATCAGAGAAGAGCAGCTCAGAGGAAAGATGCAGGTTGTAGTTATGATCAAAAAATCATAGTAAAATCAGAGTTTGGATTGGAGAGTGATCTTGATAATTGGACTATTGTTCGATACATTAAAGGAAAAAGAGTTGACACTCCAAGAGAAAAAGTTATGGAAAAACTAAAGAGAGAGAGAAGATCTGATTGTAGTGATGCATTATGTGAGAAAGTAGAGAAGAGTAAGAAGGAGAAATGCCCAAAAGAAAAGGGAGATAGAAAGGAAGAGAAAGGAATTCGATCATTTAATGAAATTGGTGA
>JAOUQX010087600.1:0-11339 GCA_028566295.1 Liobagrus marginatus
TTCATTTTATATGTAATATGTGTAATTATGGGATTATGTATATATAAATAAGTATTATAAATAAGTATTATAAATGGTTTTGTTCTATTTATAGGATGATATATTGTGTATATATATATGTATATTTGAATTAATGTGTTAATATTTTGAGATATATATTATTGTATTGTATACTGAGTCTGCTTCGTACAAAGCAGAAAGCACACGTGCTGTTCGTCTCTCCCTTGGAAAAACGCTGAGTATACCAGAGGGGAGATTTCACCACCCTGTTGCTTCATTGTTTTTCCCTGTTAATAGGTGGAGTAAAATTTGCTGAATCTCATTGAGCTGTCCTGTGGTTATTATGCGCGTGTGAGGGATGACCGGTCCCGACATGCTACACGGCTCCGGAGCTGTGGGTTCCGACCCCTGATATACACTGATCACTCACAACATAATATTTTCAGTAGATTAAAAATTAATACTGGTTGTCGGTATTGGTATTTTATAAGTAATTTCTAATCTACCTGTCATGTAAATGTCAGATCTTGTTAAAAAGACGTAAGCCCTGTTTGCACGGGATTAGTATTATCTGCGGACCGGATATGATTTTGAAATTACCCCCAAACACACACGCGTCTGAATTCCATGTAGCGCATTCTTATGGGATAAGCGAAGCCTGTGATTTGAATTTACTGACTTATCTCCCGGATGTGATATCAAGGCATAATATTTGCTCTTCTTATGGTTTTCTTTCTGCAAATTGTACAGTCGTATGGTGTTTAGAGATATGACCCTACATCCAAAACACTCCAAGGCAGCCTCCATTACGTGTTAAGGGTAAAAACGGAAACAGGAAACAAAAACCTCGAAAAAAAAAAAAAGTTGAACTACCCAATCTACTATCAAACTACCAAATCCTGGACAAATCACAGAGATACAGCTCCTAATATTGCTAATTCTAATACATCAATACTAATATTAACACAGGACCTCGGTGTTCGGCGAAATATGGTAGGTAAATATTTGCAGGGGACTTTTTACTTTATAAATTACAGACATGACCAATTCGCACAGGATAACTTGAAATCATAGACAACTTCCGCCATTATTACAATTCACTAGAGGTCCCCATATAATACTAATCCTGTGCGAATAGGGTTTTAATATACAACTCCAATGTCATTATTTTTGGAGATCATTACAATGCATGCATCAAACAGATGACATGGGAATTTTCTGATTGGGTACCTTCACTGTCATCTGTGAACAGGCTCTATTTCTAAATATATGAGAAATAAAATCTATGCTTTATTAAGACATGCTAGTACTTTGGTGAAGATTCAGACAATGAGCTCCTTCATGAAGTGCATGTTATTCAGTCTGTGTATTGATGAGCTTGATACGAGTGTGTGGAGTGTGTGAAGTGTTTCTGCAGCAGCACAGAGAACAGAGAAGGCCAATGATGAGAGAAAAGAGACCCACAGTGAGCGATGTACAGGTCCCATAAATCAAAGGTAATTTCATTGATTCCCACACTGAAAGTAAAAAAGAGAAAAAAACTAAATCAGACAATTATCATTTTATGATAAATAAAAAATAAAATAAGATTGCGAAATAAAATGTGTGGAAAGAAACTACAAATTGTAAAAAATAAAATACTAATTGCAATACAACTCACAGGCAAACTTGACTTTAATAAAAACCCTCAAAGACATTATCGCTGGTTGGTTACTCCAGTCATCCTTTGTAGTTGATCGTATCCATGGTGTGGCAGTGCAGTAATACTCTCCAGCATCACTGTCTTGGGTGCCATGAAGGGTAAGGGTAAATGTTTGAGTTCTAAGACGCTCCACACTGCAGTCACTGCTGTCATTGCGAGGGCTTTTCCTCACCACACCCAAACGATCTATACCAGCCAGCAGAACAATGCTGTCTGATTCTTGTAAATTACTCCGATACCATTGTATGTCATATGCAACATTGTCTGAAGAAAAATACATTATCGTGTATAAGAATAACATTATTTTGAAAGAACTACAGAGTTCAACAGCTATAAGTAGACAAAGTAAATCTGTCATGCATGGGCATATATTTCAGTCTACTATTACAGCCAGGAGCATTAAAAGTGTAAAAACTGAGTAGGCCAAAAATCTTTAGTTTAAAATTTGCTAAAACTGCTAACTTGAAATAATATGAATACTATCTTTATTATGTGTAGTAATTAAACTAAAACACAAGCATAAATCTTTTGTATATGAGGTGCGCGCTCCGCGGGAATTACGAACTGGCAATTTCTTAAGTCACCTCAACATGTGCTTCGTATGCGTGAATGGACCATCCCGTTGAAGTGGCTGAAGTTCGTAATTCCCGCGCAGCGCGCACCTCATATACAATAAATTTGTGCTTATGTTTTAGTTTAATTACTACACATAGTAAAGATAGTATTAATATTATTTCAAGCTGAATTAAGTTGCAGTGGTGTCGCTGCAACGGCATAGTGGACCTTAATAGTAACGTATTCCTTTACTACATTTCAAATGTTTCCAACTTATAATGCAATAATAATATTATTGATATAACAACAATAATATTAATACTATTTTTACTATGTGTAGTAATTAAACTAGCATTTAAACACAAGGGCAGATTTATTGCATATGAGGTGCACGCTCCGCGGGAATTACAAACTGGCAATTTCTTCAGCCACCTCAATGTGATGGTCCATTCACGCATACGGAAGCATGCTGAAGCACGAAATGAAAGTAAATAAAAGAAATTTAAGAAAGATGTCATATCGGTGTGTTCGTACCTTTATCACGATATCAGCAACCGTTAAATACGGAATTAACCCTTTCAGAAGTAATGAAAGTAAGTGCTAAACTAAAGCTCTGAGTTCAGCTCTAAAGCTGGATCCATAACATGCTGTATTTACATTTGTGGTGTTGCGTTGCTATGATCGCAATGGGACATGTCGGTTTTATTTCAATATTTCCAATCTTTTCAATTAAATAACTTTTGACTCGTAGGTCCTAGAAACCTCAATGACTTCAGTCATTGGACAACAGTCAACCTCAGTTCTCTTGGCATGCCAAATTTCATAACTTTTGACATAGGACAAAAGGGACTTCCCATAGAACATAAGTCTGGAAGAATAAAATGATTACAGAACTTATCGTATGATTACAATAGGGGTCTCACCCCTGCGGGGCTTGACCCCTAATAATAACATAATTAAAGGTAAATTGAGCAAATTTGTTATTTCAGAAGTGAATACCAAACTGCTAAAATTGCTCTTCGCATTAATCGGTACAGAAGAAGTGGCTCTCAGTTTCAAAAAGGTTGGAGGCGCCTGGTCTAGAATATACAAAGCATTCTAAAGATTTTGCTGATGAACTCAAAATGTATAAATCAAAATGACTGGTTTACAGTAATTTCACTTTACACAGCTAAAGTTACACATTTTTAACACTCACACATGGCAGGAAGGGCATTGTTAAGCATTGTTTTGGAAATTTACCTATTACTAAATAAATCACCTTAAAGAGAGATTGAAACATTAGTCAAACAAGAATATTCTCTTTTATTGCCGGCAACAGGGTGTATTGCCCTAAAATGTATGCTTCAGCATAACACCTTAGACCAAACTCCGAAGAAACTGTGTGTTACACGACTCTTTACCCTTCAGCCCTGAACAGGGAGGGTAAGAGGTGGATCAGAAAGGTTTTACGACGTACCAATATCTGAATGATCTCTGCAGCTGAATAGTTTAACCTAAGTTTCACCTCTGCTTTATTACCTCCTGGCCAAAAGGTTCTTCCCTAACCAACCAGACACAAGTAATAAACCTCTATCCCTAATTCCACATCTGACCTTTTTACAACAGGTTAGAACCTTCTCAAACTCCACACAGATGAATAAACTAACTCAGACTTTAACTGCCTAAATATATAAAGAGAGAAAACTTCATTTGTTAATTTAACAAATGTAATTCCCATTATAGCATTTGCAACATAGGGAAACTGGTTGCCCCAGTTTGGTGAGTTGTCCAGCACTCACCCTGGATTTATTACTGCAAGGATTAGGCCAAAATGCAGTGGCAAATTACAGTTAAATTACAGTGGCAAAAGCTGTGGATTGGTCCTGCAGTAAGGCATGGTGTGGATATGACTGAATGATGTCGAACTATTCTGTGTAAACTCCAGAGACTATTGTATGTGAGACATGTGTATGTGGTTTGAGAAACACTCAAACCAGACCATCTAGTCTCCTGTTTAAAAAAAACACTTTCAAACACAGTAATTGTCTTATTGCTGTCATTTGACAACAGATCTAAATCAGTAGTAAATACAAAAATCAGAAATTCATAAATACAAGGGATGTGGTTCCAGAATTGTGCAGATTATTCCTAGTTTGAGACTTATTTTGCAGTAAAGGCTATAAAGTTAAAGTATAAAGGTTATGCTTTTAGGATTTTATTAGCCATGGGGAAAAAAATCCTATCATATCATTTTCATTTCTGGTTGTTTTACAAGAAAGATACTGAGACTGCTCTTCAAATATTGATGTTATACAACCTCACACTTAGTTAGCAGAAGTATTATTTCAGTAAATTGACTTCATTCCACTGAAACAAATATGCATACCTTGGTTAGAAGCTCCTGATACACTGATAATGCAGTCAATCTTAACAGTTTCCCAGGGATAAACACTGGTAGTGTCCGACGATATGGAAATATCAAATGAAGGCACTGAAGAAAATAATTAAATAAAATAGAGATCAAGTACAATAATAAGTTCATTTAATGTTATACACTTATAAATTGTGCTGTTTAGACAATTTCTCATTATAGAAGTCCTGATGTACACCTAACAGATGCTGGAGGACATAATGAGTATGGCAATTTATGAATCACTTTTCACTAATCCAGAGTGGTGTTTCCTAACTAAAACTAAATCTAATTTAAGCTCAAATATCTTACAACCACCCATCCATTTATTATATTATAATGTATTTGATTTAGATTTTAAATATTCAAGTGTTTATGATTTCATGATTAACCCCTTACTTCTGTGTTCGAAGTTAATCTGAATTTTATTTGACTGTCCTTTTGTCATCTCCACCCAGTTATTTCCATCTGGCTTAGTCCATGCTGCAACTTCACAATAGTAGAATCCTCTATCCTTCATCTGCACACTTTGGAGACGGAATAAAAACTCCATGTGTCCAGTCTTAACGAGACTCAGGCTATCCGGCCGACTAGACTCATACCAGTCTTCTAACTTGAGAACCTGGTCAGGGCTGAGTAAAGCAAGTTTGCGACTTGGTGCACCTACATCATACTGGACCAATATGAGAACAGAGAGGGCCACGTCATTCCACAGGTCCTTAAGTTTAGCCAGGCAGTTCATTTCGAACATGGAACCAATGAAATTTGCTTGTCGTTTGTGGCGGGCACTCACACTGATGCCAGGGGCTGGAGAAAGAAGTGAGAGGACAGTTTGAGATATGATATGTCGTATATAAGTCTGCTGAAGATGTATTTACATGATTGTGTTACAGTTAATAGGTCAATTGCATACTGTAGATACAGCCTTAAGAAAGATATTGGAAAAAGAGAGAGTATGTGTGCTGGTGTATTTTGTTTAGTATGAGCGAGTGACCAATAATAATCAATTTAAGAAGCTTTAATTGTCATTTTGACCATACAGCTGGTGCAGTACATAGTGAAATGAAAGTGATATTTTCAGATCATGGTTCTAAACACAGAATTAACAACTAAAATAATAATAATAAATATAGCTTCAAGCAGCAGTTAATAGGGTCAAGCCCAATTTGTATCCTTTGTAGTAATAAATTATTTACATAAAAGACCCACATTGCCTTCTTGATATTGGGAGAGATCAGTAAATGTGTTTGTTCCATGACAGTAAACAGACAGTAAACAAAGTATGTATGGATTTATAAATAAACAATTGTAAGACAGAGCTTTGTTTTGTAAATGTTTTCCCAATGCTATTTATATTTAAGCTGTAATTCTAGAATACTGTTTATGCATATCTACCACTAACTACGTCTAAATAAAGCGTGTGGTAAATCTGTGATAATCAACAAATCACACGATGAGTACCTAAATAATATAATTAATTATAGTTAATATAAAGTATCTCTAAGCAGAATAGCACCTGAGATCACTCGTTTACAATCTTTTACTAGTTCTGCGCCGTCATTTGTTGTCATAATTATTTTAATACGATTTACGCGCTGAATATGAGTGTAAAAAGAAATCTAAAGAGACCACGTTTATAATATTAAATCATGATAATCACCAAATCACACGATAAGGCTTTCACATCAACCTAGCAGTGCAGAACTCACTCTAAGGTTTACCGTTTAGTTTTGTGAGGAAAGTACAAACAAAGCAACTAGGCTAAATTTATGCTCGCAGCTGCCTGTTGCAATGGGCTGCAGCCGAACGGCTTCGAGCATTTAGCCCTTAGTGAGCGAAAGGCACAGCGCAGAGCTTTGTGAACACGTAAACATCTTTGTTTTACAGAACAGCGGCAATTTAACATATGGTAGAACCGAGCAATGACTCATGCTGATCTGAATCAGCGCGGTCCTTAAATCCACACAATACTCAGACCCAACCCGTGCACAGGTGTGTGTGATCTAGTGATGTGACTGGGACTGAGTGGGTGTGTTCGTGAATGAGTTTGTTTGTGCGGCACAGATACCATATAAGAATGTGAGACAAACACACACAGTCTGTAGCGCCCTCAGGTAGACGTCCAGGCCACAGTCCTAGGGCGTGACACTGCCTCGTGTTTATTATTACTACCTGAACCCTGTTTATTATTAATCCAAAATGTAACGTTAAATCAACGATATTTATATACGGAAATACGGAATTAATATTTTCAGATTTAATGAAGGTAAGAGCATTTCATCTTTTTTCTTATATTTATTCTAGATTTAATCTAATCTAGAGACCACGTTTATGATATTAAACCAAAATTAGTTAATGATCTAAAGTACTATAATTACAAGCATCTGTACAAGGGAAAAACGTACTTATTAGGTAGGGAAATGAAGCTACGTGCATTATTTCTTTAGCTCGCTGGATTAGGTTGCCGTGGTGACGCTGCAGTGACATCACGTTTTTTCCCAGTAATTTGTATAAAATTACTTTTGACTCATAGGTCCTAGAAACTATGTCGGTATGGTGTCATCATATTGTGTTCTCTTGGCATAACAATTTTCAGCATTTTTTAACGAGCGGTTCTGGGGCCTGTCAGAGATCAATGGTAGTGGAAAAATATGACGTCATAAATCGTACGATTACAATGGGGGTCCGCCCCTGTGGGGCTAGACCCCTAATAATAATAACAACAATAAGGAAACACAGCTGCAGAGTGGTTAGCACTACTGCCTCACACCGAGAAGGCCATAGGTTAATTTCTGTGTGGAGTTTCCACGTTGCTCCTGTGCTTGCTCAGGTTTTCCCCAGGTACTCCAGTTTCCTCTTGCCTCCAAAGACATGCGATTGGGCATAGCTGGATTGGCTTCTCTAAAGTGTAAGTGTGTGAGTGTGAGTGTGAGTGTGAGAGATTGGTTGTCTGTCTCTAAGTAAGTGAGTGATAACCCTGTGATTAACTGGTGATTGTCCATTGTGTACCCCGCCTCACGCCCTAAGTTAGCTGGGGTAGGCTCCAGCTAAAGCCTTGATACAGAAATACACATGTTGCTCTTCAGGAAGGACTTCATTACAAAAAAATTAAATGGCATTTTAGTAGGGGTATGAAATTATGAAAAAAGATTCTTACCCTTGGAGGCAAAGCTGACTTTTAGTGCATGCGATTGATGTTCTGATGTACATTTCCAGATGCCAAAGCGAGTAAGTGTCCATGTTGAAATGTTACAAGCATAGTCACCTACATCTGCAATTGTGGTGTGGCGCAGACGGAGCTTGAAGCTAGCTGGCTCAGTTCGGGTTACCAGGATGAGACCTGAGTCAATGCGCTCCTTATATTTATTACTGGAACTGATAGACCCATTTTCATTTAGTGAGGCAATAATATCAGTGATAACCTGACCACCAGTAGATGAGGCAGAAAAGGACCAACATACACCCAATCGTTTTCCCCAGTAGTTGGAAATGTTGGACACTTGACACACAAGTTCTGTGGGTTCACCCACATACTGGGCTATGACTAGTGATTTAAGAGTCACGGTTAATGCTGGATCTGAAAGGGAAAAAAAGGCAAAAAGTTACTAGTGGATAATACCATTTACTTCTGAAAAATTAAAGGTACATTAAAGACACAAATGTAGAATATAAAATAATGACCAGCAAGAGGTATAATAATAATAATTGAAGATCTGAATGATTACTGACATTTTCAGATCCTATTTGTCACATACATGCAGCGAAATGTTTTATTTTCTGCATATCCCAGCATATCTATCAGAATACACTGGGGTCAGAGTGCAGGGTCAGCCAGAACAAACAGCACCCCTGGAGCAAGTGAGGCTAAGGGTCTTGCTCAAGGACCCAATGACGGCAGCATGTCAGGAGCGGGGCTTGAACCCCCAATCCTCTGATCACTGACGCAGAGCCTTACCCACTGAGCCACCATCACCCTAATTACTACCTAAAGGTAGTAAGATTGACATTACATTTACTGAAAAAAACAAAACAAAACTTGGCAACATTAAATTGGTAAAAGGCAGACAACTATATTGTAGGAATCAAAAAAAACAATAAAAAAGAAATAATGGAGTCTAGGAAGTGAAGAAACTGTCAAAGATATGTTGAACATTACCCCATCAGGCCACCAGAGGGCAACAATGTCTGTTCTTTTTAGAAACGTTACTTCTGTTATCCTTCTGGTCTGTATGTCATGATATGTGATTCTTGTCATATGTTTGCCCCTGTTGTGTCACTGGTTGTTTAGCTCATGTTTTTTTATTATGTTAGGTGTTTCTTGTTTAGTTAATTAGTTTGTCTCTGTATAGTTGAGGTGTATGTTTCCTGAAGCTGATGCAAAGTTTCCTCTCAGTGTATTCTTACCTAACATTCCTTTCTTATTCTTAACATTCCTAACATTCTTTTATTATGCTGTATTTAGTCTGTGTTTACATCATCTGACCCAATGTCTCCTTGTTGACCACAGTCTGTGGTTCTCCTGGATGAGTTGTGCTCTTGGAAGTATTTTGGTTAGCCGGCCACTACTGGGCAGGTTCACTGCCGTTTTAGGTTTTCTCTATTTGTGAATAATGGCTCTCACTATTGTTTTCTGGAGTCCCAAGTGGGGTTTTCAATTAATTTTTTTACATAGGGCCAAAAATAATAATAAAATCAGGAAGATGAAAATACATTTTCGCAGCACTCTAGCTTTTCAAGTAGTGTTAAAGTTGAGTTTATTGGTCACATGCACATCATACAGTGAAATTCTTTGATTCCACATATCCCGGCATACAAACTTGAACACTGGGGTCAGAGCACAGGGTCAGCCAGAACAAATGGTGCCCCCCGAGCAAGTGAGGTTAAGGGTCTTGCTCAAGGACCCAATGATGGCAGCATGTCTGGAGCAGGGCTTGAACCTGTGATCCTCCGATCACTGACGCAGAGCCTTACCCACTGAGCCACCATCACCCCACTTAGTGTTGCATGTCTACCCCATTACTTAGTCTACCCCATTTAGTGTTGAATGGTTGCTGTGGACAGCCACTGTAAAATTCAACAGTGTGTAAAAGCCAGGCAGGACAGTGGCAAAGTACGCCTACCACACTGCAAGAAGGTCATGGGAGCATGGTTTTGATTCCCGTCCAGAGCGTTTCTGCGTGGAGTTCTTGTGTTTGCACAGGTTTTCTGTGGGTACTCTGGCTTCCTCCCACCTCCAAAGAGCATAGCTGAATTGGCTACTCTAAATTGTCCATGTGAGTGAAAGTGTGTGTGAATGGTTGTCTGTCTATAAGTGTTAACTGGCATGTACTTGTACTTATTAACTGGCAATTGCCAGTGATTTAGGTGACTTAACCCCCTAAGTTAGCTGGGATAGGTGCAGTGCCCCCACGACAGGATAAGCGGTGGACAATGGATATGAAAGCCAATGGTACAGATGGAGATATTTACATCACTGTTTTCAAAAGCCTTCAAACTATACTTAAAACAAAATTTACAAGATTTTGATCAGTTAATCACTGAATGGTTGCTCCATTCAGCCATAGTCATATTCAGATATAGGACATATCACCATACAAGTCCTATAAATGTTACTACTATTTTTAGAGATATTGTGAGATTTTAAGACAGACAAACAGAAGGCTGAATACTTAAATACAGAAAAAAGGAATCAAGAAAGACTGACATATAGAGCACATAAGACATTGTTAGCCAGACAAATAGAACAGACAAGACTTATGTTCTTCAGTTGACATAAGCCTGTTGCTGGGAATTGGAATGCAGTACTCTGGGAGCTAAACCAGGGAGGGTGTCAAATTAATCTCAATTTCACTCTCCAGACATGGAAAAAATGAATTGTACTTAATTACAATAAATAAATGTTTTTTAAAAGCAGAAAAACAACCATAGACCGATAGGGACTATTTATGTCTTGTTGCACATTAAATAAGCAGTACAAAAAATGCTTCATCTTTGAGCATGGGTTCTGGCTGCTACAACAACCAACATCTAATACCTGCACAATTAGAAATTGTTTTTCAATAATAAATACTGAAATATAATAATAATAATTGAAGATCTGAATGATTACTGACATTTTCAGATAGATAAAACAAAAGTGTATGGGATATAAAGGATCCTGTGTATTTAGGCAAGAAGTGTATGCCTAAGTGTTCCATTTGCCCAACTCTTAACACCTCTAACTATGAAGGCTCATAGTAGTAGGAGCTAGAGAATTTGAGATAAAAGTGAGACAGAAGGACAGAGATAGCGAGTTAGGAAAAAGTGAGCTGCCTAATCCAGGCATTACTTTCACTCAGTCCCCTGTTAGCAGAATGGATTCATCCAGGGACATGGACTGTCGGTATAGACCCTTTCTGCTGTTCACATCATTAATCAACCAGGCAAAATGCTCTGGTAGCGCTAGCTTGATGAGCTGTTTTGCATCCAAACCTGGGTTTCTGGTTTCTGGCACCACAAAAGTACATTTTTTTAAGAGTATGGAAGAAGAATCCATAAACAAGTGCAATCTAACCTGAATTCTGGACTTGTACTTATTCAGTTTGTGACACCCGAAAACAGGTCTGTCAGGTTCATGTTCTGTGTGTGTGTGTGTGTGTGTGTGTGTGTGTGTGTGTGTGTGTGTGTGTGTGTGTGTGTGTGTGTGTGTGT
>JAOUQX010087630.1:0-11337 GCA_028566295.1 Liobagrus marginatus
TGTATTGTTTATCTGCCACGTATTAATACTCACGTATCTGTGTGATCACCTAATGTAAATAAACACTTACCTGCATATGGATCCAACTCTCATTCAACTTTTGAATGTTACACTACATTTGTAAGGAATACTGGGGCTGTTCCCAGGTCTGGCCATTATGGTGGTGCACATGAGACGATTTTGTTTTTTGTTTTTCATTGCCATGTGCTTTGTTTGTTTATGTTGTCCATGTGCCTCTTCATGTCAGCCTCGTCATGTGCCTTGTCATGTGATGTCAATCATTGTTCCCAGGTGTCTCCAGTTTGAGTTGTGTTTCTTGTCCATGAAAATAACTTTCCCTGTGTCTATATATACCCCTATGTTTCAGGCTGTCTTGGTCTTTGGTTGTGTGCACAGTTAAAGTTTAGGTCACGTTTTTTGTTAAATGTCATCCAACATCATCACACTTAAAAAAAAAACCAAAGACTTCAAGTACTTCAACTTGTGTACATTGAATTTTATGTGACACATAATGTGACAATTTCCCACTTTTGAAAATAAGAACAGTCCACCTGTAGCTATCGCTCTAGAGCAGAAAGTAGTTGAAATTGCAACCACTGCAATAAGTTAGCATGTTAGCTGGTCACAAAGATAGGAAATTTACTTGACGTTACTAGCTAATTAATTACTGTCAAACCAGCAGTGTTGTTGCAATATAATCAAAATTGTGCCGACTGTCTTATCTGTCATGCACTGTCATCCTGCTCTGTGCACGTGTGTAGTAGGGCTGCATAATTCATCTATTCAGAGGCATATCAATCGAGGAGCCACTCTAAGCTTGTTCAAGAAGCATTGGTGCTGTGCAGACCCAGCGGCGTATGACATTAAAGTTCCAATCAATTCAGTTCAAGTTTCGTGTATTCATCAGATCAATACAATTAGCTTGATAATATTTTGTGAATATTAGTCATTTAAGCCCCCACCGGCGTATAAGACGACTTTCTACACCCAAATCATACTGCCAAAATAGGGGGTCTTCTTATACGCCGGGTGCAGAGGCCGCCAGATCGAAGAGAAGCCCGCTGGGTGCTCAGTACCGGGTGAAGAAGCCTCCAAAAACATGTTAAGAAGCCCGCCGGGCGCTCGGTACTGCTGTGTATACACTGCACGCCGCTCAGCCAATCCTGGCGGCGATGCACTCTGTTGCTGAATGAAGCCTGCTCGGATTGGAGCGGTGCAGGCTGATGATTTCACGGCCTCTGTCGTGTACTATATATAATACAGTCTTCTACTACTAATACCGTATTGACCCGAATATAGCGCAATGTTTTTTTTTCCTGAAAATAAAATCTCAAAAACAGCACTCGCATTATTTTCGCAGTTTTCCATTTTAAATAGCGCCTGAACGTATATTAACCAGTTTGGCCCCCAGGAGGCGATGTAGATCATTTTTAGAAATGTTTCTTTTGTAAACGTTTAAACATCCGAGTGTAAGAGTGCGCTGTATCAGTGTTAATGCTTTAAACTCCTTTGTTTTATTTTATTCAACCGCCTACTATAAATACAAATTTGTTTTAAAATTATTATTTTATTATTGTTATTATAATTTTGTTATTGTTATTATTATTATTTTTTTTAGCAAGTCTTTATGAGGATCATCTGAGACACACTACCACACACAAAAAAGGCTAAAGGAAATGGTTCTGGGTTAAGTAATTGTGAGCTTGTGCTTGGCCCTAGCACTGTTCAAAAACATAGGCCTAGGCCCTAACAACCCCAACACGTTTTGTTGTAACAGTAAAATTTTAGGTTATTCATTCATTGTATTGTGAATAAAAATTGCTTGTAGCCTACATTTTAATTTTCTTTTGATCTATTTATTTTTCTTGAAATGATTTTGAAAAATTGGGGGTTGTGTTATATTTGAGGTTGTGCTATATTCGGGCCAATACGGCATATATTATGGTATCCTTTTTTACTTTTCTACTTTTTTGATGTTTCTGGTTTTTTTTAAAAATGGTGTTGTCTCGGAAGGGATAGTATACAACGAGTATAGCCCAAAACCCAAGTTTTCACTGGAAAAATAGGGGGTCGTCTTATACTCCCAGTCGTTGTAACATGCACGAACAACAGAGCATGTGTTTCATGGGTTTTTTGTGTTTGTTTTGGTATTTCACGGGATTTCACATGCTTCACTGTTTGCACACACGCACACATACGCACGCTTACTCCTAATCATGTTCACTTGTAATCATGTTCACCTGTGTCTAGTCTATGTGTAATCATGCTTTAGTATAAAGAGGAAGCACTGGCAAGGATCAGCGCAAATCATCTGTTGTGTTTAGTTGGAGTTATATGTAGTTGTGTTAAACTGTGGACGCGAAAATAAAGAGTTTATGTTCATGAAGCCTAAGCTTTACGTGCGTCCCGATTCGCGGCTCGCCATCCGAACCGAACTGTTCGGAGCGAGACCAATGCAGAATGATTCGCCTACAAACAAGACTCAACGGGCTTGTACTGAAAGGCTCGATGGAGTGGCGGCAAGCGAGCGGGTAAAGCCAGCGCGCGCCGCCGGATCCAGCCGGAAGAAAAGCGCATGCCGGCGAGCGCGCTTCATCCCGGCAGATCACCCAGCTGGTCTACGGGATATATGAGGACGGTTCGATACAGGAGATCGAGGACCCCGAGTGGCTTATGCGCGAGTTGTTCGGCCAGACGCGGAACTGGAACAGAGATCCGCGCGGCAAACCGCGAGGATTCGGCACCCCGGTCTTCTCTCCACCTCCACGAAACGAAGAGGATCTTCAAAGCCTCACGGACTATTACCGTATGTATTTCCCGGCTGACCCAAAGTCAGGCCTGGAGGATCTTCCTCTCCCTCCGGCTGCACCGGCAAGCCACCGCCGGAAGTCTAAGACGCGCGCTCAGCCCATGGACACGCACGAGCCATGCCCCCGCCAGCCCGCCGACACGGCCGCTCCGCCTGAGTCTACCTACTTGGGGTTCGAGCGGCGTTTGGCAGGTGTGATTCATGGAGAGCGAGATATGCAGGAGTACGTGGCTGAGTTCTTGGAACAGGTGACTCCGGAAGAGCTGCACAGAAGGGACCTCGGAGCCGTGTTCTGGAGCGGATTGAGCGAGCCGTATCTCAGCGACCTCATGCGGTACAGTTACAAACACACACCTTATATGTTAATCAGTTTGCTAAGTTCTTGCAGTTCCAAGCCAATGAGCGGCAGCGACCACACCGAGCATGTTCCAGAGCAGGAGGTTTCATTGAATGACCAGGTTCCATTAAAGGACTATGTTCCCCGGAATGACTGTGTTCCACTGAGTGACTATGGACCAGCACGCCAAGGCCACCTCGGATGGATGGCCAAAGTACTGGACCGGCCTCTCCGCTGCAGGAGTTACCCCAAGGCGTCAGTGACGGGCAGTGTTCCCGTAATAGAAAGTGCTCACCCGACTGAAAGTGCTCACCCGATGGAAAGTGCTCACCCGACTGAAAGTGCTCACCCTACTGAAAGTGCTCACCTGACTGAAAGTGCTCACCCGACGGAAAGTGCTCACCCGACTGAAAGTGCTCACCTGACTGAAAGTGCTCACCCGACGGAAAGTGCTCACCCGACTGAAAGTGCTCACCTGACTGAAAGTGCTCACCCGACTGACACCGCCCCAACGACAGACAGTGCTCCAGTGCCTGACCCCCCGAGATTGACAGCGGGTCCGAGGCCGAGTGGGGGTTTGAGTGCGTGTCTGGAGCAGAGTGCGTGTCTGGAGCGGAGTGCGTGAGTGAAGCTGAGTGCGTGAGTGAAGCCGAGTGCGTTCGTGAGGCCAAGTGCGTGAGAGAGGCCGAGTACGTGAGAGAGGGGCCCGACCAGCCAGCTACAACACCGTAGGTAGTCGCAAAGCCCCAAATTCTTCACGCTCGGGGCCGCCCCGCCCGCCCTGCCCTCGTCGGCCCACAGTTGCGCTCCGGAGTCCTGGGCCCCTACCAGAGTCCCCAGGCCCTCCCCCGGGACCCACCAAAGATTTTGGATGGTTCGGTTTGCGCACCCGGAGTGTGCGCATAAGGGGAGGGATCTGTAACGTGCACGGACAATAGAGCATGTGTTTCACGGGTTTTTGTGTTTGTTTTGGTATTTCACGGGATTTCACATGCTTCACTGTTTGCACACACGCACACACACACGCACGCTTACTCCTAATCACGTTCACTTGTAATCATGTTCACCTGTGTCTAGTCTAAGTGTAATCACGCTTTAGTATAAAGAGGAAGCACTGGCAAGGATCAGCGCGAATCATCTGTTGTGTTTAGTTGGAGTTATATGTAGTTGGGTTAAAATGTGGACGTGAAAATAAAGAGTTTATGTTCATGACTAAGCCTTACGAACCGAACCGTTCGGAGCGAGACCGATACAGTCGTCTTATACGCAGGAAAATACGGTAATTAATTGCTCTCAAATGCAAGCTTGTTGTTTAGCATAGTAGCACCATACGTACCATGTAATATCAGAATAGTTCATCCTTAGTTATAAAATACTTACAGTATAATTATTTGTAATCTTCTATGTTATTTAGCATATGGGCCATACATACCGCATATTACAAAATAGTTTGCCCTTAGTTACAAAATACTTAGATTAATTATTTGCAATTTTCCATGTTGTTTAGCATATACTGTAGGTCATACATACCACGTAATAATAAAAAATAGTTCGCTCTTAATTATAAAAGACTTACAGTATTAACTCTTTGTTGCTATATGCGCTTGAAGAGATTTGGACAGCATTCAAGTGATGACTAGTACAAAGAAAGCATTGTGTATATTTTTGATAGGACTGCCTAATGTCCACTGATTTTTTTAGAATGTGGAATAAAAGGGTGTATAATTAATAATTTCCCATGTCCATGGATGTCTTTGCTGGTCTCATCAACAGTGTCTGGCAACATAAAAAATTATTATTTTTTCAGCTCGACGTTTTCACTTTGGGCTGTCCATTTTGAGAGACTAGAGGAGGGGGAGAATAGATGAAGCAATATTTACTTATGCATATACAGTATATAAGTATAAATACTTATCGTGCTGTCTATATAACATTGTGATGGGCCGCTGTCTCTGCATGATGGTTCGGTCCTATTTAAAAAATAATAATAAAAATATTAGTTGACCCCTCCAAACTTACATATATAAATATCGTAATCATATCATAAATATTGTAATACCTTTCCTAAAAAAAGTGTCTTCATTTGTAGACATTTTTTCCATTATTAAAAGCTGTTTCTTTCTGTGACTCCACCGAACCACATTTCAAGGATCGCCTTCCATCCAATGGACTGGTATCATTTTTTAGCTATTAGCAGAGATGGCAAAAGTACAGACATCCTTTACTCAAGTAGAAGTGCAGATACTGATGTTTGAAATACTCTGGTAGAAGTTTAAGTCCTTTTTTTTTCAAGTTAAAGTAAAGGAAGTACAGGCTCTGACATGTACTTAAGTAAGAAGTAGCCATTACTACTACTGTCCCTATTTAAGTGTTATGCTGGTAACTGGACCTCACATCATGAATACTTTAACCCTTTCACTGTTAAGTTTAAAATATTCTAGCTGTGCCAAGAGTGAATTTTTTAGTTTTTTTCATTGTTTCCATGGCGACACGTCATTCTTGCCACGTGACGCACCGCAGCCACTATAACAACATATGACCGATGTATACGGCCATGGGGGATTAGGAATGTCTCTGTTCTCGGTCATGTTTACATCGCTGACTCCCTTGGTCTCCTCCACCTTAGCCATTTGTGTTGCTTTCTGCTTTGCTTGTTGTTAGTCATAAACTAGTCTACTTTTACAGTGCAGGATAGCCAGCAAAACACCAACGGTACCTATTAAAAGCCACGCAATGACAATAAATAGATATTTGTTTGAAAAGGTGCATGCACATTGCGTAATGGAACGTAAAATGTCACCCCTTTTATCTTCCTCGGGAATTTATTTCGGTCAGAGCCGTCTACTATCCACAAATTCTGCACCAGGACGCTGTGCTACTTGTTGCGGGGGATGTTAACAGTGCCGACATCAAACGTGCAGTGCCCAACTTTCATCAGCATATTCATGTGCCCCACCAGAGGCGAAAGGACACTGGGTCACTACTACACACAACTTAAGGACAGTTATAAAGCACAATCTCGCACAGCATTTGGGAAGTCTGATCATGCGGGTATTTTCCTGAGGCCTAAGTATATAAAAAGCTGAAACAGGAAGCTCTGGTTTGGAGAGAGGCGCACAATGGCTGGACAAATCAACGGCCGCGCTTCAAGACGTAGACATGGACATGTTCAGGCGCAGCTCTGATAACATCAGCGAGTTTATGCAAGTAGTTGTGGGATTTATTGGGAACGTCGTGGACGGTACAATAGAAAAAAATGTTATCAGGACTTGTCCCAATCAGAAATTGTGAGAGGATTAAACTATCTGCGATGCTCTGAAATCTCGCTCTATGGCCTACAACGCAGGGCTCGCGACCGGGAACATGGAAGGATATAAAGCTGCATCCTATAATGTGTGCAGAGCGGTGAAAACAGTGAAGCCACGTTATAGTATAAAACTAGAATCTCTCTTTCATCAGAGATGTAGAAGCATGTGGCAGGGACTAAGATCAATGACGGACTATAAAACGCCACCATCCAAGATGACGAGCTTCACTAGCACATGAGCAAAATAATTTTTATGCTTGTGCCGAAGCTGCAGCTAACAGCACTGGGAATGCTAATGGTGCTAGCATCTCTATTAATGCTGCTGACTGCATGCAAGCAGAGAATGCAGAGATGGACATCGCGTTAATCATATAAGAGCACTACGTGAGAACAGCCTTCAGGAGAGTAAATACCAGGAAAGCTGCAGGACCAGACGGCATCATAAGTCAGATAATGAGAATCTGCGCTGACCAGCTTGCTCTGGTATTTACAGAGATCTTTAACCTCTCCCTGGAGCAGTCTGTAATCCCAACGTGCTTCAAAATGTCCATCATTGTTCCTGTCCCTAAGAAACCCCAGCCTGCCTGTCTTAATGACTATCATCCAGTAGCTTTATCCGCTACTGTGATGTAGTGCTTTGAAAGATTAGTAAGAAACTTCAGCACTTCTTCACTACCTCATACGCTGGACCCACTACAGTTTGCATATAGTCCTAACCGTTCCACTGAGGACGCGATCGCACACCTCCATCACACAGCCCTAGACCACCTGGACAACCGAAAAGGGCATTATGTTAAAATGTTGTTTGTAGATTATGTTGTGATACGTAATACGCTATGAGCGTATACCAGAAATGATGTAAATAGGTGTAAGTATGTTGCTGAAGTGTGGAGTAAACTTTGCTTAACTCACTCTCGTGTCTAGTATTATTTCATGGTGGCAGCAGTGGGATAATTCAGCGTCGTTCGCGAGAAAGTGTTCATGACCGGTAAAACGATTAAAACGTTTAAACGTAAATAACCCTAACCCTAAATGATGAGGACAAGAGAAGACCTGATATATTATGGAATTTTTTCTAAGGACAACTCAAATTAAATGTGAACTTCAGGATTCACAGGCTGCATCTCATGCAGTACAGACAGAAACCTGCGGAGAGCATTGATGACTTTGTGACAAGAGCCAGAAATTCACAGATGAAGAGCCAAAATTTACGATACACAGAAAATGCCAACGGCACAAAACAAAGACGAACTTCATCGGTTCATGGGTATGTTAAACTACTTATCACCCTATATACCGAAGTTCGCAGATAAGGCCCATAATCTGAGAGGACTGTTGAAAAGTGACTCACAGTGGACATGGGATACTGACTATCAGAAATGCTTTGATGACTTGAAGACAACAGTGACCGCAAGTGCTTGTTTAAAATACTATGATCCAGCAACCACCCTAACGCTAGAAGTGGATGCATCACAGAGAGGTCTCAGTGTGTAGTTCTAGTGCAAGACAATAGACCTATAGCCTTTGGGTCAAACACGTTAACTGAGTGTCAATAGAGATATAGCAACATCGAGAGAGAAGTGCTTGATATTGTGTACGGTGTGCAGCGATACCACACATACTAATATGGAAAATCATTCATTGTGATTACCGACCACAAACCTCTTTTCACCATTTGGGCGAAACCATTACATGCAGCACCTCCCAGACTTCCATGTATTCTAATCAAATCGCAAGAGTACAATTACAGCATCGCATATCGTCAAGGAAGCCAAATGATTATGACTGACACAATCAGCCGACTTCCAAACCCAGAAAATGACGAAGACATTGAACTTGATGAACGCATTGATGGTCATGAAACAGAATTCGAGGACCCTGAATATAACACTATCACAATCATAGACTTCTCACCAAACAAACAGGAAGTTCTCAGAACTGAGACTGCTAAAGGCCCTAAACTCAGCGTATTAAAAGGGATCATCCATCAAGGATGGCCAGAAAGGATACAAGAACTGCCGACAGATCTACGCAGTTACTGGTCTTTTCGAGATGAATTTGCCATGGAAGCTGGAGTTTTATTCAAGGGCAGACAAGTGCTCATCCCAGAATCTATGACAGCTGACATTCTGACCCAACTTCACGCAGGCCATCAAGGGATTGAAAAAACACGGAGCTTGGCCTGTGACAGTGTATATTGGACTAAGATAAACTCAGACATTGAGAAGATGTGTAAATCTTGCAGTACATGTGCAGAACATCAAGATGCACATCTGAAGGAACCTCTAATTCCTCACGAAACACCCACAAGGCCATGGCAATACCTAGCGTCCGATCTGTTTGAGATCCATGGACAGCAATACCTGCTTACAGTAGACAGACACTCCAAATGCCCAGTGGTGGACGAAATACCTTTTCCAATAAGCAGCCACGCAGTTACGAAATGTATGGTAAGTACATGTAGTTATTTGGTCGCCCAGATGAAATAATGACAGACAATGGATCACAATACACAGGACACCATTTCCAGAAATTCATATCTGACTGGGGAATAAGACACATTACAAATTCACCACATTACTCAAAAAGTAATGGATTTATCGAAAGGCATGTGAAACATATTAAATCCATCATCAAGAAAACGATACACCACAAAGGCGATGTTCAAGTAGCTCTGATGCATGTGCGCGCGACTCCAAATGACAGTGAGTTACCATCCCCTGCAGAACTACTCCTGGGGAGACCTATCACCACACTCTTATAAAGTCATGCAGATCCAGGTAAGCTGGAACACAAGCAACACCTGGAGGAACGGTCAATAAAGATGAAAGTTAGTCACGATCGATATAGTCGCCGAGACTTACCACCACTGTTCCGAGGACAGAGTGTTCAAGTGCTAGACCATGAAAGAACAACATGGTGGCCAGGAATTGTTGTGGAAAAATGCAAAGAGCCAAGACGTTACCTGATCCAGACACCAAATGGAAATACAATTAGAAGGAACAGAAGTCACCTTAGCGACATGAATGCGCAACACACAAAGACAATCCAGAAAAGGGTACAATTTGACCAAACACCTAAAAGAGATGAGAGGGAACAAAGCGACAAGGATCGAGTTGAAGAGAAAAGAACACAACCTCTGGAAACAGTAACAAACAACAAAACCAACGAGACAAGACCAATACGAACAAGATATGGACGAGTCATTATCAATCCAAAACAATATGGAGACTATGTGTAAAGATGAAAGTTAAATTGGTGGACATTACAAACAGTAATATAGTTAAACATTGTAGGAGTGTAATTCCCAGGCTAATAACTAGAGAAATTGATGTAAGAATACTTTACTGTAAAGAATGAAAAAAAAACTTGTAATGCTAGTTGATTATTGATATTTCCATACAGTTATGTAAACAGGGGGGATGTTGTGATACGTAATACGCTATGAGCCTATACCGGAAATGATGTAAATAGGTGTAAGTATGTTGCTGAAGTGTGGAGTAAACTTTGCTTAACTCACTCTGGTGTCTGGTATTATTTCAGATTACAGTTCAGTTTTAAACACTATATTTCCCTCCTTAATCCATAAGATGGAGCTCCTGGGACTGGGATCGTTTTGTCACTGGACCTCTGATTTCCTGATGGACAGACCGGAAACAGTACGGGTGGGAAAACACATCTCACCTACCCTCACCCTCAGCACTGGAGCTCCCCAAGGCTGTGTTGTGAGTCCCCTGCTGTACTCACTTTACACACACAGCTGTTTGGCCACTTTCAACTCAATCACTATTCAACAACAAAGATTCTCCCTCTTACGGTCAGGGAAGCGTTTCCGCTCCTTGAAAGTGAACACAGAGATAATGAGGAGGAGCTTCTTTCCTTAAGCTATCCGGGCCCTCAACCAGAACTCTCCTGCATAACACACACACACACACACACACACACACACACACACACACACACACACACACATACAACAACAGGACTCTCTTTTTGCTTTTTTTTGCACACAAATATGCTCCGGACTCTCTCTCTTACACGCACACAAACACATATGTACAGGACTCTCATCTTGGACTTTGTTTTTGCGCGCACACACAGATGCAGAAATTGCACAGAATGTATATGTACACTGTATATACTATATTATTGCACATCTCCCTCCCCCTCAGCAAACTATTTACAGCAAACTTTTGGTCAGTCGTCAAAGCATTTCACTGTATGTTGTACTATGTATGAAGTACATGTGACACATAAACTTTGAACTTGAACTAATGACAAGCAATAATATCGATCATGCCACCAAACAGATTAAAGCTAAAGTAACAAGCCTGGTTTAAAAATGTAAGAAGTAGAAAATACAGATATTTATAAAAGTAATGAGTAAAAGTTAAAAGTTGTCAGAAAAATAAATAGTAAAGTACTAATATAAAGTACTAATAAAAAGTAAAATACTTTTACCAGAAAAATCTACTTAAATACAGTAACGACGTTTTTCTACTCCGTTACTTTCCATCTATTAATAACAATATCCGTAGTACATTTTGGGGGCAATGCTCCCAATAATCACTAGTGGAACTAGAGGTATTTCTACCACTAGTATCTTCTCTATTTCTTTTTCAATTTCTCCAAAATTCTTGAATCTTTGGACAATTACAAAAAAGTGTGAGTATGATCTCCTATTTTACCACTTTCTCCAACACAATGCAACAGATGGTCCTTAACATATGTACTGTGGAACCTCGAGATATGAGTTTAATTCGTTCCAGAACCGAGCTCGTAAGTCAATCGGCTCGTATCTCAAACAAATTTCTCCCATTTAAAATAACTGAATTCGATTTAATCCGTTCCGGACCTATGAAAAATCCCCAAAGCATTGTAAAT
>JAOUQX010087637.1:0-11336 GCA_028566295.1 Liobagrus marginatus
GCCGGCAACCGGAAGTGACGTCACGGTGACCCGGAAGTGCTAATACTCCGGGGAACGGGGGCGGGACGTTACAAATAATAAATGATAATTTGTTGGGCCAATGCATTTATTAGTTATACGCATTATGTGTATTAGGTATCATATGGAAGACATGTAATTCTTCTTATTTGGCCATACTTTATCAGTAACTGTTGTTCTACATTTGAAGTGGCAAATCCAGTCACCAAAAGGCTGTAAGTTTGAATCCCCACCACCCGGCAGCCATCTTTGGCTGAGACAAAACATAATTATCCCCACTCTCTGGGTGGGAACCAAATCACTCTTTGCCCCCTGTCGGTTGAGGTGACACAAGCCAACTGTGGGCGTCTGTGAGCTGTTAGTGGGCAGTTAGCATCTCCTCCAACACATCCGGCTGCCTGGCAGCAATTTGAACAGCACTGGTAGAGCAGAACATATATGTAGTCACACACATCCTCCCCAGATTTTTCTTATTTTAGTCATATCGCTCTTTTTACATGATATTTGCACATTACATGGTATTTGCAGATATTTGCATAAGTTCAAAGTTATTATTACCAGGAAATCTGTTATTGTCTAACAAATATTATATGTAACTGTAAGCATGTGGGGTCTATTATTGGGTATGCAGAGATCAAGAACAGTAAGAAGAGTAAGAGATTTCCCTCAGAAGTTTCACCCACTCAACCGAAGATACAACAAACCAGGTTGTTGTTGTTGTTGTATGTCGTAATCTCTACAACGAACAGACTAATTGTGCCTATAAAAAGTGGTGTGCAGTATATGATATTTTCTATAGCATAAAAAACAGAATGACCTTGTTTAAGTACCACTAATGCCGAGTTGATGTAGTTCAGCCATTTTTAGCGTGATTTTGCTGCTTCAGCAGTCACTATTGTTATGGTACTCAGAGTATCCTTTACAAATGCGTTGTAATTAGAGCCACTCCTTTGGAAAAATCACCACCCATATTTTCTTGTTGTTCTTCGCAATTCCTGTACTTGCTTTCCAAGAACACGAAATTCCAGTTTTGCTCCCATTATGCATTTCTTCTGAGGATTGATTACTTTAACTGCCCTTAAACGAAACCTGCACCCTTAAATTCTAGGGTATTAACAGTGATAATGAATGTGCAAGTGATGTGTGCAACTGTAAATCTCTCACTATGCATTTGTGGATTTGCAATATTTCTAACATCAAGACACACACCAATCCACAAATGGATGGAATCCACCATTATATTGTAGGGTGGGTAGGGTTAGCTGTATTAGGCATATGGTTACTGTGCTGTCTCCCTGAGATTTTAGAATTTCTTCCCCTTTATCGAACAGAATTGACAGAAATACAGAAATGTCCTATGAAAAATCTAAATAATGTTCTATGAAAGTGTTATTTTACCAATACTCCATGTCTGACTATAAATGTCCATGTCTGGACTGTATGAAATCATTTTTCATGTATCACAATAATTTTCTAACCAGTATTGAGAAATGTCTAGTGGTTTTGTATGTGGAATATTTCATTTCTGTGTTAACATAAAAAAAGGCAATAAAAAATCAGATGGCTAATGTTCTGATTTAAAAATATTGATAAAAGAAATATATTTCAAGAGTGTCCAGACAATTCTATGATCAGGGGACTCCTGTGTTATAGGGACTGCCGCAGTACGAAATGTCTTCTGCAAGGGGACCTGGAGTTAGCTGGTCGCTCCAGCTTGTATGTGGTGTGATTTATGTACTGGAGAACTTTGAATCAAATGATTTAATGGTGCATCCACTTTCTGCATCCTTTTGGATGCATCTCTGGGTTCATAGCTCAAATCAATCAAATCAAATCTCTTTATTGTTGTAACGTGGAGTGCTTAGTCCAAACGTCAAACGAAGACTCCCTCCGCTGGTGGAAGTCCGGCACTGAGGTTACAGTACCCCCTCCTCCATGAACGCCACCCGGCGTTCCTAAGCCGCGGCAAGCGCGGCGGATCAGGGCCATGGGGAACATAGAGGCAGAGTCGACTGAACGGAGAGACTGAGAAGTAAGCTCACGAAACTAACTGTTTACTTTTTAGCTGTTTCCTAGCCGTTTTGATTTACAGTTTGTTGTTAGCATTAGCGTGCTAACCGCGTCAGCACGATTGTGCGCGTGTGTTGTTTTTGTTGCTACAATTGCCTGTGTTTAATAAAGACCTCCTGCACTTGGATCCTGCCTCCTCTCTGCCACTCCACGTTACAGAATACTTTGCCCAAAAATGGATCCAGCGGAGGTTCCGAGCAAGCGGCTGGCCAGCGAGAGTTTGGGTGACTGCGTCAGGAAGTTGCAGGCTGAAATTGACTAGGGCCTTGAATAGGGCTTCCGGTGTCCGGTGTACTTAGGGTGTACGACGGCTCGCCGGAGGATTGCGCTACGTTTTTGCGGCAGTGCTCGGCATATTTCGCTGCTTACCCTCGACTCTACAGCCTGGACAAGTAGTGGATAAGTAAGTGCGCCTTAAAGACCCTGCTAACCGGGAGGGCGCTCGGTGGGCTAACACAATTTGGAACTGTGATCTAGTGGCACGATGCACCTATGTGTACTTTTTGCAGCAAATCCGCAAGGCTTTTGACCACCCCACAGCCGTCCAGGTACCTAAAGCCACCATAGAGCGCCGCTATGTCCCAGTAGCCCCTGTTGGGCCCCGTTATGCCGCTAGTCAGCCCCTTCATGTCCCAGACGCCACTATAGAGCCCCGCTTACTCACTAAAGCCGCTAGCCAGCCCCTGTTTGTCCCAGAAGCCTATCTAGAGCCCCGTTTAGTTGCAGAAGCCGCGATAGAACCCCCTAATAAGCGTCAGCCAGCCCCTGAGCCCCCTGTTAGGCCTTGTTGTGTCCCTGACGCGAGTACTGAGCCATGTCAGGTCCCTGACCCTAGCTTAGGTCCTGAACTGCCCCCAGCGGCCGAGGTCGGCCCCGTTAGACTGCCCCTCAGTCCCGGCCCCGATCTCGCCCCAGAGCCCGGTTCCGACCCATCGCCCCTGAACGTCCCTAGCAATGGAGCCATTTCCCTGGAGCCACCCGTCCGTCCCCCCCCACCCCTTAAGCATGATAGTCTTTTTTCACCACTGTCGCTCGGCGTGTCGGGCGTCGCCACGTTCCCAAGCCTGGCCTAAGATGTCGCTTCATCCCTTACCTCGCAGGAGGACGACGCTGTGTGTGCCTCATCCTCGGACGTCGCTCGGTCGACTGCCTCAGCCTAGGACCTCGCGCATTCTTTGCTCCCCCCTGTGGCCTCGGTGCCTTCCTTGCTCCCCCCTTCGGCCTCGGCGCCTTCCTCGGTTCCACCACTGGCCTCGGCGCCTTCCTCGCTTCCCTCGCTGGCCTCTGCACCTTCCTCGCTCCCCCCTCTCGCCCCGAAGGCACACCCATCAACGACCTCATGCTCGCCAGGGGGGAGCCACGTATTATCGTATTATCTCGCTGTATTCCACGTATTCCACGTATAGCCACGTATTAACGTATTATCTCGCTGTATTCCCCATGGCCCTGGTCCGCCGCGCCCGGCGCGGCTTAGGAATGCCGGGAGGCATTCGTGAAGGGGGGGAGTACTGTAATATCAGTGCCGGACTTCCACCACCGGAGGGAGTCTCCGTTTGACCTTTGGACTAAGCGCCATGAACTTTGCACCGCGAACCCGGCACTTCCGGTTCCGGTGCGGACTTGTGTATAAAAACCGTGTGTTTCAGCAAGTATGGCGCAAAGTATTGTTTGTTGTGTTTGTTCCTTTGAACGTTACAGAGTGGACTGAACGTACAGACTGAGAAGTAAGCTCGCGAAACTAACTGTTTACTTCCTAGCTGTTTGCTGGCCGTTTTGATTTACTGTTAGTTTGCAGTGTTGTTAGCATTAGCACACTAACTGCGTTAGCACAATTGTGCGCGTGTGTTTTGTTTTTGTTGCTACAATTGCCTGTGTTTAATAAAGACTCCCTGTGTTTGGATCCTGCCTCATCTCTCTGCCACTCCATGTTAGTCCAATTGTCACACGTCGTGTACACTAATGTACCAGCAGTGAAATTATTATGTGCAAACTCTATACAATGGCAGTACACTGGGTGTATCTTCACATCTCTCTGCAACTTACTTGGTAATTTGGGCTGTATGCTTTTGGTGTTAGTGTGATGGTTCTCACCCCTTCTCACTCTGATGGAACAACAGTCCATGGTCAAGTTCGTCTGTGAGTTTGGCATGCCATGTGTACAGATGTGCTGGTAATCCAAGATGCACTGGAAAGGTGTGACATTTGCTTCGAAATTGACAAAGAAAGTTTGTGGACATTCAGCCCATGGAAGCAGCTATTCTCGGCCTTCCTGGTTGTCTAAATAATCAAAGATAACCATTTTAACCTGCTAATAAATCTATACCACTATTGTAAGAGGGAAGTGGTAGCTCAATTGTTAAGGTGTTGGACCCCTGGTCAGAAGACAGCGGGTTTTATTCTCAGCAGCACCACCAGTGTTAACACCAATCTAGTGTTAAAGTTTGCCGCAGTAGATTTATCTGGTCAAGTCACATGGGTCCAGTAGCTTAATATTTGAAAAATGGAATGACGATCACCTTCACAACTCGTCTGTTCTGGATAAGGGCCTTGAGATGAATGGAAGTGCTGTTTACAGAATCATGGGTGTCATTGTTACAACATTGTGGTGTGCCAGTTTGGTGAGGAGCTCCTCGATCAGCCTTTGGCAACCTTGACGGGTTGAGCAACATACTGCAAAAAACAATGTTAAACAGACTTGGCAAAAACATGAAACCTGTAACTGGATCAAAATATCAGAAAGGCAATTCATAAATTAATGTGCTTGGTATAAAATTAAAGACAAAAGTTAAAAAGCATATACTCAATGGATAAGTGGAATGACTGTGGCTGTGATCGTAATTATGTCTGGCTGTATGTGATTAGTAGCATGGTTTGCCCTACCATAGACAGGCTTGGCTGCAGTCTCTATGGGTTTTTTCCTTTTTGGAGTACCTTAACAGAAAATGGTAAGCAATCTATGTACTAGCAAAAAAAACTGATTTTGTTTGATCTTGAACATAATGCTAATCTGGCAAATCACAACAGTCAGCAACCATAATTTTGATTCACGTTTATGTGGTTACTGTGAGACTGATGCCCGTCCAAGCTAATCAAACAAGTCGTAAGCCATCATAAATAAAGCATAAATAAAGTATAAACGTTTGTTGTATTTATACATTTAGAACAAACCTCACAACAAAACAAACAAAACAATTTCAATTTCAGTTTAAATAAACCTCAAGATTCAAACCAATGGCAGCACCTAGGCGAGATTAGTCCTTGCAAGAAAACATCAAAATAAATCCAGGTATACACTGTGCGATTCCAGCATTGTTTTTGTTAAGTACCAGCTCACACTGTACAAGTAAATCACATGATGTGTGGGGTTTGGATTGTTAAGTTAAAGCCTTAAAGTTATGTAAAGCTCACTCTATACCAATCAGACCAATTATCGAGCTGTAACTCGAAAACGTACACAATACGTGTGAAAAAAAAACACCTGGAGCCTTTTGAACACAGACATTTGCTATGGAGGTAGAATTGTTGCATAATTACAAATACAGTGGGGCCTTGACTTACGAGTGTCCCAACTAGCGAGTTTTTGAGTGTCGGCCGGCCTGATTTTTTTGCCCCCTCCCACACGTGTTCACTTCGGTTTGCCCAGTCATCCACTGCTTTTACCTCGGAGGGTTCTCCTGACCATGGGAACAGCGGGGGCTGATACCCTAGGACGCACTGGAAGGGGGTGAGCCATGTGGAAGAGTGGGTTAGGGAGTTTTGTGCGTACTCGGCCCAAGGTAGGTACGTGCTCCAGTGTTCCTGGTCCTGTGCGCAATATGACCGTAGGTACCTGCCCAGCTCCTGGTTTAACCTCTCTACCTAGCTGTTCGCTTGTGGGTGGTAGCCTGATATGAGGCTGATGTTGATGTTCAGCCTTTTGCAAAACGCCTTCCAGACCCGGGACGTGAATTGTGGGCCCCTATCCGACACAATGTCTTCCGGGA
The DNA here is from genome assembly GCA_028566295.1 of Liobagrus marginatus. Lineage (NCBI taxonomy): Eukaryota > Metazoa > Chordata > Actinopteri > Siluriformes > Amblycipitidae > Liobagrus > Liobagrus marginatus. The sequence continues at coordinate 6,072 of JAOUQX010087637.1, forward strand.
TTCCGTAGGTCCTGAACACGTGATCAAATAGCCCCTGGGCAGTTTCGAGGGCCGTGGGCAGGCCCCTTAGGCGAACCTGGCGACATGCTTTGGAGAACCGGTCAATGATTACCATCACCATCATGTGTCCCTGAGAGTTGGGCAAATCGATGACGAAGTCGATGGCAATGTGGGACCAGGGCCTCCGGGGTATGGGCAACGGTTCCAGCAGTCCGGCGGGGGCTTGGTGAGCCGTCCGGGCCTGGGCACAGACCTGGTAGGCGGCCACGAGGGCGGCGGCATCCTGTGCTAGAGCGGGCCACCAAAACGTTTTCCGGAGGAGCACAGTCGTGCGGTTAATCCCCGGGTGTCCAGAACCGGGTGAAGCGTGGACCCCGTGCATGACACGAGCTTGGTGGCTGGGGGGCACGTAGGTTCTGCCACTGGGGCACCTCGGGGGGGGTCGGGTTCTCCTGTTGTGCTCCCCGAATCTCCTCCATGAGGTCCCACTGCACCGGGGCTATGACTACAGAGGGGGAAAGAATGGTGGCTGGCTCGGTGGGTGTGTCCGGGGGGTCGTGGCGCCGGGACAAGGCATCCGCTTTCCTGTTTATGCTCCCGGGACGTTACGTGACCGTGAAATGAAACCGGGTGAAAAAGAGTGCCCACATGGATTGGCGCGTGTTCATGCACTTGGCGCCTCAGATATACTCCAGGTTTTTGTGGTCAGTGAGTACCTGAAAGGGGTGGTGCGCCCCCTCTAACTAATGTCTCCACTCCTCCAAGGCCGCTTTGATGGACAGAAGCTCCTTATCTCCGATGTCGTAGTTCGCCTCAGCGGCGGTGAGTTTCCTAGAGTGGAATGCACAGGGCTGCAGTCGGGGGGGCGTCCCGTGACGCTGGGAGAGGACCGCTCTCACACCCCGGTCCGAGGCGTCCACCTCAACCACAAAGGGGAGCTGCGGGTCCGGGTGTTTCAGCACGGGGGCGGAGGTGAACAGTGATTTCAGTCGGCGGAATGCTCCCAGGGCTGAGTCCGTCCAGGCTAGCCGCTTTGGTTTGCCCCGCAGAAGGGGCTGCTACTGAACTGAAGTTGTGGATGAACCGCCGGTAAAAGTTGGCAAATCCCAGAAATCTTTGCAGATCCTTCACTGACTTGGGGACTGGCCAGTCCAGGACGGCCTCCACTTTCACTATCCATGCGTACCCCCGAGCGGTCAATTAGGTAGCCCAGGAATTTGGTTGAGGTGGTGTGAAACTCACATTTTTCCGCCTTGACATACAGCTGATTCTGCCGCAGGTGAGTCAACACTGTCTGGACATGAGTCTCGTGCTCTACTTCGGAGCGGGAGTAGATCAAAATGTCGTCAATGTAGGCGATGACGTAGCGGTGCAGGAGGTCTCGGAAAATTTCATTTATGAACGACTGGAAGACAGAGGGGGCATTGGCTAATTCATAAGGCATCACTTGGTACTCGTAGTGCCCCTGAGTTGTGATAAATGCCGTTTTCCACTCGTCGCCCTCCCGTATTCGGATCAGGTTGTTGGCTGATCTAAGGTCCAATTTAGTGAATACCTGGGCCTTCCTCAGCTGTTACAGGGATGGGGGTATCAGTGGCAACGGATAGCGATTTTTTACTGTGATGGCATTCAGGGCCTGATAGTCTATGCATGGCCGCAAGCCCCCATCCTTTTTGTCCACGAAAAAGAACCCTGACGCTGCCGGGGAGGACGACGGCCTGATGAAGCCGGTGGCCAGAGCCTCCTCGACGTACTCCTCCATGGCCCGGGTCTCCAGGGCCGACAGTGGGTATACGCGACCCCTGGGCGGGAGTTATTGGGGAGGAGGTCAATAGTGCAGTCCCACGGGCGGTGGTGGGGCAATTTGGCGGCTTTCTCCTTGCTAACGATTTCGGCGAGGTCAGCGTATATCGGCGGGATGTTCTCGGGGAGCCGGGATTGAGTGGAGTCGAGGTGTGTGGTGAGCACGGGGACATGGGTCGGCAGGCGGAGGCACTTGGTGAGGCAGCGGGGGGACCACCGTAAGTTCCCTGGTTCTCCAGCAAATTTGTGGGTTGTGGGCGGTCAACCATGGGAGACCACGGATAATTGGGTTTGCGAGGGGAGGTAATGACATAGAAGGTGAGCTCCTCCACGTGGCAGATGCCTACTGTGCATTCCAGAGAGCAAGTGAGCTGTCCTGTACCTATGGGGGAGTTGTCCACGGCCGTGACTGAGGTGGAAGAGCCACAGTTGATGGTGGGTATGTTCAGCCACTTGACCAGGCCGTGGTCGATGACATTGGCGGCAGCCCCCAAGTCCACTAGCACTGAAAAGGAGTAGGTCTGGTTATGAATAAGCAGAGACACTGGAAACACCAATTGTGCCTTATGATGAAATGTGGGGCGACTTACTTTTTCTGGTGCCCGGGGGGAGGGTTTCGCTGGGCATGTGGGGAGGCGGTGGTCCGATCCGCCATAATAGCGGCACAGTCCGAGCTGCTGCCGCCTGGCTCACTCCTCCGCAGTGAGGCGGGTTTAGGCTACCCGCATGGGCTCCTCTCCACTCTCCGGTGTGGCCTGCATCCGTGTGGTGAGTGGTGGGTCAGACCTGAGGTGGTTGTCGGTCTTAATGGCGAGGGTGACAAACTGAAAAATTCAGGCCCTCTCCTTTTATTCGGACTGAGGCTGTCCCGGAACATCTCCTTGAGGGTGATGTCGTTGAAGCCACTCTGGGCCGCCAGAGTCCAAAACTCCATTGCGAAGTCGGCCGCGGTCCGGTCGCCTTGGCGTAGATGCAACAGCCGGGTGGAGACCTTCTGGCCCCCTGCAGGGTTAATGAAAGACGTCCTTCAGCAGCTGTTTGAAGTAAGGGTAGTTTGTCTGAACCTCTGGATCGGACTACCAGAGCGAGAAGGCCCATTCGCGCGCTTTGCCAGAGAGAAGGGTCATCAAGAAGGCGCATCTTGCACGGTCTGATTGGAAAGTCTGGGGTTGCCCCACAAAGTAAATATCACATTGGCCCAAAAATTGTGCACATTCATCCTTGTTTCTGTCATATTTATCCGGCATGGAGAAGACAATGGGAGTCGCCTGGGGGGGTGCCGGAGTGGGGGCCGGGCAGCCGCTTGAGCCTGAGCACTTGACATGGTGGCCATTTGGGCCTGGAGGTCCTGCACGGTCTTGCTTAGCGCTGAAAATGCAGCGCACAACGGGGCCATTGCTGCTGGATCCATTTTAGGTGAAGTATTCTGTAGGCCTGAGTCCCAGAACTGACCTGGGTTGTAGCTAGTCCAGGCAGATGAAGATCCAATTGCAGCTGACTGTAGGGTTAGCTGGAGGCTAGTGAAGCTGCAGATGCGACACGCTGAAGAGGCGTTGTAAACGCGGTGGACGTTTGTAAACGTTCGTGCTCACAAAATAAGGAGATAAGGGATTGACTTGAGTGAAAGTCAGAAGAAGGGAACATAGAGAGTTGCTTGGTATGTTGGCAAAACAATACTTCGCAGAGAAGTCAGTGTAGAAGTGCGTTTTATATACGTTCTACCCTGGAAGTGAAACATCGCGGTGAATGCCACGAACCGGAAGTAACGCGGCCGCAAACTGGAAGTGGTTAATACTCCGGTGAGTGCTCCCGTGATGTTGCACCATAAATCTATGTACAGTCTTGTGTTTCCCTTTTATAATAGGTTATAATAAGCTTTTAATAATATACGGAGGTAATAATCTGACAAAACTACAGTACTGTATTTGAATTTGAATTGTGTAAGTTTGAATTACTGATAAGTGTAATTAACCAAATAAAATATTATTATAGTTATAAAACAAAGTGAAGAACAATGCAAGTCTTTACCCAGCATTCCACCTTGATGGGGGAAGATTACTTTGTGGGGGAGTGTATTTTGTCTCCCCAGATGTGACTCTCATAAAAATTCATGACTTTAACATAAACACGCATATAGCAGTGCTGACACAAAAAGTCACTTACAAAGTGTACTCACAGTCCTTGCATAATAGTTTTTTTCCTATGAAATGTAAATATTTACATCCATTTTGCTCACATATTGTAGCTTAGCTTGTGCTGAATACAAATAAAACACATGTTGGCTAATAGTATGTTATAAGAAGCTCAAATAAATACAAACATTAGGGAATGTCAAAACAACTCACAGGCCCGAAAACACCCTCAGATAATAATGTGTTACGTAGGTTTGGTTTGTTAAAAACATTGTCTTGATGCTTTAAGCCACGTTAAGTGTTTTTCATGTCAAGCGTTTTAAGAATGTCCATTCTGTTGTGATCATGAATCTATGTGTTTATACTGGATGCGACTGGATATACTAGAATGGGTAGTAATCGGTGCAATGTTAGCATTATACATAATAAACATACGTAGTTCTGCTTCATTCTGTGGAATCCACGTCGGATATAAGGTCACTCGCTGGTGTTAATAAACAGTTTTGAACAGAAGATTGCACATCATGAATTGATCATTCAGAGGCGCAATTACATGAAGCAGAGCGACACTAATTCTGCATGATGCTAACAGCAATTTAAAAATGGCTAAACATTTAATCAATATTATCCAACAACAATAAGCTAATGTGAAAAAGAAAGACGTAAACTTTTGTGTATTTTTTTTCTGTCACATATACATGTAGTTAATCATCATTTCAACAGTAAAGTATGAAATTTCATGATGGAATCTATTTTACATCTTAGGAAGCCGTTAACTTACATTAATTAACTGATGTTGACCAATGAAACTACTTAGTAAGATATCTTAACTTAACAAGTGTACCAATGTAGCTTGGTAGCTAAACAAAGCTAAGCAGCATTGAAGTGAGAAGTGATAGAACTATGGTTAATGTGTTTTACTGCTGATTAAGAGGTCATGGGTTCAATTTCTAGCACCACCTATCTGGGTGTCACGCCCTCGGACTGTGGCCTGGACGTCTGCCAGTGGGCGTCACAAACTGTGTTTGAGTCACATTCAACATATGCATTGTGTTGCACACACTCACACACACACCATGCACCAAATTACACACACCTGGGCATAATCGGTGTTTAATTAAAGTTTGGACAGAAAAGGCTCACGCTGGCTTAAGCCAGACGTGAGTCATTAGGTACGTTTACATGGACACTTTTTTTTTCCTTGATTGATTTCAATCAATCTCGGATTGATTTCAATGTCATTGTTGAATCCAAACACGTGTTTACATGAACGTTGAATAAAGTAATCGGGTTGATATGCCCGTTTACATGACACAGGGATTAGATCATT
>JAOUQX010087644.1:0-11336 GCA_028566295.1 Liobagrus marginatus
AGGGCCTTGCTCAAGGACCCAATGATGGTAGCTTGCCTGGTGCGAGGCTTAAACCCCCGACCCTCTGATCACTGACCTTTTACCATTGAGCCACCACCACCCTCTGTGTTTGTGTAGCCTCCTGTATGGAGCAATAAAGGCCATGGTCAAATGGTAGCGGCTGACCACCACTCTCCAAAGCTAAGAAAGGCCCTTCTGTGTGCCAACACTTAAAGAATTTCCCTCTGGCTTCCTCTACCCCCTCATATACCCACAGCTTCTAGTTAACATTGATCTGCATTTGATTGTCGACTGAACCTTGGTACAGAGCATGCTGCTGTTCTAGATTCCATGTCAAACACACAATCATTTTCCTATTAAAACCTGATGTAAGACATGACGTAAGACATGAGCTCGGAAAGTGTCGAGTATCAACATGGATTCTCCATCTAGAACAATTACTCAGGGGCTTTGTTCGCTGATTACAAAACAGACTAGAGAGCCTCATGTTGTAACAGTAATAAGCACACAGTGTCAGCTTAGAATTTACATGAACTACACAACAGGATTAATAGAGTCTTCTTTGTAATGGAATGTCTGTCAGATTAAAAGCAGATTAAAGGATGGGTGTTCTCCATGATGCATTCTTTCATTAGTTTCATTAATCCGCCTACGTCTCTTCCAGAACAGCACACAGAAAATAAACCGTGGGCATAATTAAAACGTCAGCAGTTTCTAAGTAATGAAATGACCCAAGACTAAGTTGGTGTATATTTATAGTTGCTTATAACTGGGAACCATGCTTCTATCAGCGCTTCTATCAGCGAAAAAGTTTGTTCTTTGTTTTCCCTTTTCCTGCATCCTTTCGTAGCTTTCTCGAGATGCTAACAAACAAGAAGGGAAAGGGAAGAAACCTGAGGCGTTTGAGAAATGAGACGCTCCCAATGTCCCCCAAAAGCTTCTAAAGCGTTAGAATACGTGACCATCGCTGCCCACGACATCACACTTTAACATGTTTACTGGCTGTAAGAATTGAACTTCTTACTGGTTGAGAAGGAAAAGTAGTGTAATTTTTTTTAATGGATTTTCCTTCTGGAAACATTAGAAGTGTGTAGTGAAGTGGGGGAAAGGAATGCTCTTTGTCTCCAGACTTGTTCTTTTCCACGCAGTCCAGCATGGTTGTGGTTTGTGTAGAAATACCACTGATTGCTGATGGCTCATGGTTTATTGTTCCCCCAGGCAACAAGCATCGAAAGCCAGTGCTTGTGCACTTGGCCACGTTGACTGAACTCGGCAATCTTGATATGTCGTGTGCCTCATTACTGCATGAGCGCTTTCCCTTTAAGATATGTTTCAGCCCAGCAGAAACATTAATGCAGTTATCTGTGTAGGTCATCCCAGAAAGCCAGCACATTAATGACTAGTAACCATTACTAGTCCTCGTAGTAACTAGTAACCGTAAAATGTTTGGGGGCCCAAACATTTTAAAAGTTTGAATAAATTGAAAACTTAAAGACTTTTAAATCACATGAGGCAATATTTTATTCACAATAGAACATAGATTGAACATAACAAATGTTTAAACTGAGACATTGTACAATTTTATGTACAAAATTAGCTCATTTCAAATTTGATGCCTGTTACAGGTCTCAAAATAATTGGGACAAGAGCATGTTTACGATGGTGTTTCAAAACAGTTCTAAGACGTCTGGGAATCGAGGTTATGAGTTTTGGTGTTGGAATTTGGTCCCATTCTTGCCTGTTATAGGTTTCCAGCTGCTGGTCGTGTTTGACGTATTTTTCGTTTAATGATGCATCAGACGCGAGATTTTACATACTTTGATTGCCATATACTTAGTATGCGGTTTTGCATTGTCCTGCTGAAATACACACGGCCTTCCCTGAAATAGAGGTTTATCTGGAGGGGAGCATATGTTGCTCTAAAACCTTTATATACCTTTCAGCATTCATAGCGCCTTACAAAACATGATGCTCATACCTTATACACTTATGCACTCCATACCATCAGAGATACTAACTTTTGAACTGAACACTGATAACATGCTGGAAGGTCTCCCTCCTCTTTGGGACACGGTGTCTGTCATTTCTAAGAAGAATGTCAAATTTAGATTCGTCTGACCATAGAACACTTTCCACTTTAAAACAGTTAATTTTAAATGAGCTTTGGCCCACTGGACACAACGCTGCTTCTGGACCATGTTCACATATGGCTTCCTTTTTGCATCATTAAGCTTTAGTTGGCATCTGCAGATGACATGGCACGGCACGGCACGGTGGATTGTGTTTACCGACACAGGTTTCTGGAAGTATTCTTGGGCCCATTTAGTAATGCCATTGACACAATCATGCCGATGCTTGATTAAAAATTTTGTTTATATTCCGTGTAGTTTCTGGCGCTGTATGCGCCCAAGATTTCAGGTTGTTTTTCACATTTTCTTTGGTTAGTGAGGTTAGATGATTTCGGTGGATTTAGTTTATGAACTATTATGTTTTTACTTCATTCTTTAACTTGGCGCGCCACCATCGTGCCTTTGTAGTTTTTGTTTTTTCGACATCCGGCATTGTAAATAACTCGTACACATGGTTTAGTGGTTTCAAAATGTTTTTCAAAAATGTTTGCCATGCAAATCGGCAAACTGGCCAGGTAGTATTTACTTTACCTGTCATCTGGCAGTGAAACAGGACGATGGAGTAATTTTGCACCAGCGTGTTTGGATTTGCCACAAAAATTCAGGCTTGTACTTTGACCTAAACCTTATGAGTTCTTAATCAACGCTTGACTCATATGCATTTTTCACATTCTACTGAAAGTTTGGAGCTCAACCGAGTGATAATTTGTGCCAGTTTCGTATAGTCCCACATGCCAGTACGAAAAACATGCTATTAAATTACAAGAAGGAGAATAGCTGCAACAGTGTGGTCTGAGGTTTGGATGGAGTGAGTGCGGGAGTGCAGTTGGAGTACAGCAGTAATCATACTCCCTTTCACCTCCGCACACACACTATCGCATTGCCAATACACACATTAGATCTTCAGTGATGTTCTGGCTCACCAACATGAACCCAGTCCACCCAACTGGAGAGCCGTGCACCCTGTTGGGTTCCTGTGACTTCAGAACTGTATCTAATCAATCACTTTGTCATGATTTGGTTAGGATAGCGGGATCATCTGAGCTGACATGAATTGTCCTTAATTAAACCTTTTGGCTTCGGCGCTGCTAATGTTACTGTGGGTGTGTCTGGGCTCAATCCTGGCGCATACTGTGCTGTTATAAAATGTCAAACTAGAACAGATGGCATTGCAAACCTACGAGAAATTTCTATCCTTTTTGTGTTCGATCTTTCCTAACTGCTGATCTGTCTTCCTATTAACCCTGCAACTTTTATAAAGCATGACAGAAAATAATTTACCTAAATTCTGGGTTGCACCTTGATCACGTCAAGCAATTACATACAAATAAAACCATATTTCTAATATAAAGACTTTTTCTGAGATGTTGGAATCACCGTGTCCTTCAGGTGCAGACAGAAACACTGCCGGCTTTCCACAACATAGCCGAACTCATGACGCTTAATTATTTAAAGAGAACTACTGCAGGCGCCGGTCATAATGAGGCAGTTAGTTGGGGAGAGGCCACTGATACTAGGGAAGGAAAAGTGTGAATCATTGACTATGTGCTTTGTGTGTGAGTGATCGTGAAGGAGGTGCCCCAGCAGTTCTCCTTGGTTTTTTTACACAGCCCTTCAATACTTCATGGTACTTCGGTATTTTGGTATAAGACTGAGAAGAGAGTCACGTAGCCATACCAGCTTTTTCCCTCCTAACAAACGCACGACACAGCATGTTGGGAAAGATGTGGGTCACCAGTGAGTCAGTTGTGCAGACCTGAAACACTTTTGCTTTCGGAATCTGCATTCTTTACAGTTTTGCTGAATTTGTTTTTCTTTTAGTTTTTTTGGGATGCAAAATTCGACTTTGAAGATCTTCAATTGCACAATAGCATCAACTTTGTAAATTGCTACAGCCAGATGATTTTGAAATTTACACACAAGTTAAACATTTACATTTATGGCATTTAGCAGGCACCCTTATCCAGAGCGATTTATTTATTTTTATCAAGTTGAGGGTCATGGGCTTAGCTCAGGGGCCCAGCAATAGCATCTTGTTGGTCCTGGGAATTGAATCCACGACCTTTCGATCATTTGTTCGACATCTTAACAACCACTGAGCTACCATCTTCCCCCTGGAAATATACCGGAACGTATCCGCTGTTGTAGCTCATGTAGCTGTTGTTGCTTTTCCGCTCACAACATTTATAAAGCGTGTTTATTTGAGTTACCGAAGACTTCCTGTCAGCTGGAATCAAACTCGAGATTCTATCTCTGATCTCTCTCATCAACAGAACGTTTCTGCATGCAGAGCTGCTGCTGTTGGATCATTTTTGCACTATTTTGTATAAACTCATGAAGTCTCAGGAGATTAGCAGCTTCTGAAATACTTAAAGCAGCCCATCTGGTACCAACAACTGTGACAGTCAACAGGCTGAAATGAGCTCACATTTTTACCCTCAGTTTGATGTTCGTTGTAAAAATGAACCGACCGCTTGTTCCAGCTGTATCTGTATGGAGATTAGTTCAAATTGCACAGCTGCCACAAAACACGAGTGTTCCTAATACAGTGGATGCTGACTGTCTGATATACTTCTTTTTATTGATTGACTGATATTAAGATAATAATCTGTCAATTTTTGTCTGAAGATCTCATCCCACTGTGTGTATTTTGCTGCAGCCACATGATTAGCTGATTGGATGGAATTCCATGAATGAACATGGAAACGTGTTTGTAATAAAGAAGCAGTTAAGAGAAATAATGAATTTAGACTTGAGACCTTTTTTGGATTTCTGATCACTAATCCATAAACCCCACCCACACTGTACCACCACAACTGTCTTCGGCTCTGCCTGATGTTAACTAGGATTTTTGCAGTCAGTGTTTTGAATGTGTCCTGATTGCCATCGAGTGCAGTCATGGCTACTGTGCGCTTATGCATGTTGCCAGAAGGTGGTGTGTTGAGCAGCTCTGTTCTAACTTGCTTTGGTGGCTCAGGCACTCCAGTGTAAATCTAAACACTTGTCATTAACTCCTCAGAGGCAGGAAAGAGTTTTTCTTCAAACACAGTTTAGTGTTGCATTTAAGGACCCACATTTTTCTAGAACATTCATTATGCCAGTTTCCGACACCAAAAAAAAGGCGACAGTGTGTTGTTGTCTGACGGATTCGCTGGCACATGTGATGTTATCACAGTCAGGATCAAGGTGGTATCTAGTTTGGGTTTAACCCCTTAGCCTGCAACGGCCCACTCTCGGGCCCAAAGTCTGTGTTTTAACGTATCTGTACTTTTAATTACCTTTGTTGTAGTAAAAATAATCAACCAGCTATAATAAACTATTCATCATTTGAAAGCTAAAATACTCAGGATTCATGTTCTGAACCTATTTTTTAAATTAATACACAGAGGAAAGGGATAAAGGAAATATTGAAAGACTGCCCATTGAACCGGAAACAAAATAAACGTCACGGTTTACGTTTCATTGCCTATAATTCTGATCAACGCGGATGTTTCCCACAGACACCAGCATACATTTCAAAGTAAGGGTCTAGTCTTCAAAATGCATCCTACCTTTAATTGTAAAACCATAAAAAACGGGAAGGAAAACGAAAGATCTTCCATTGTTTATGTGAGCGTTTCCAATTTAAGTAATCCATAACGTCCACATTCAATGAAATATCGATTCTAATCCGTAGTTTCAACGTTAAAAAGCTATGCATTCTGCATAGAATGGACTTCTCCGGACAAAATGGACGAATCACCGTCTTTCTACGTCATACACTTGCGTAAGGACCCGGAAAAAAGTCCCGCCTACTCAATATACGTATCAAGCGGTATTTTTCTACACATTTTGGTTTTAGCTGAAACAATCCAGCCAATAGTGATGCCAGCCAGCACGGTTTTGATAGACGGATGTAGTAGCCAACTAAATAACCGTTACAGAAAGTGACCGTTTACTTTTTCACATGTAGATTTCGGAACAGGCTGTGTGCAAAACATGTGCGTTTTCACCTTTACGCACATAAGCGCCATTACAAGCATACAGCGTATAGTAACCTATTCAGCAATTAGAGTTCAGTTATTAGATATAAAATATAGACTATTTTTGTTAGAACGTTCTGAATTTGCATTTTTCTTGTGTGTTTTAATGAACAGAGCAGTTATGAATTTTATTTACACAGTTTTGACTGATTTAGGTGGTTTGGTTACCAGGTGTCTATGTGGAGTCTCCAAATGGCACTTTGGAGAGGACGCCTATTCCTTTTTGGAAATAAAAGCTTATAGAAGCTCCATTTTTGGGGGTTTCAGTCTCAAATTTGAAAGATAACATGGTCAGACATTGAGAATTACTTTTTTTTGTGTTTTCAGGCAGGTCTTTAACATCATTTTGACATCCTATTTTCCCTAAATGAAATTCATTAAATTAAACATTAAAAAGCTGTTATACAACTTTTGAGTTATTTTAACTCTTGGGTACGAAAATATAAATTGTCTAGTTTCAAACGAGACCATATTTAAAAAAAATAACCAACAGGGTTCAAGAGCTGCAGGCATGTTTAATTGGGTATACCTTTTTCAGAAAATGTTCAAAAATAGGGGCGCAGGTTAAGGGGTTAACTCTCTGTGGTCCGAGGGTGTTTTTGGGCCGGAGAGATGTTTTGACATGTCCTAACATTTGTGCTTATTTAAGCTACTTATTACATACTATTAGCCAACATGTATTTTATTTGTATTCAGCACAAGCTAAACTACAATAATTTGTGAGTATTATGTGACAAAATGTATGTACATGTTTACATTTCATAGGAAAAAATATTATGCAAGGTTAGTGAGTTTTGCAAAAACAAGTTTACTGAAAGAAGGCCATAAAAGCTGTATTGAATAGTTTATAATAAGTGATTTTAGTACTCAGTCATGTAGGCATGAATGTTTACTTCAAAATTATGTGAAAACCATTCTAACCACTTATTCACAAACAAAAACATAATAATTTACACTTTAAGTGACTTTTTGTTTCATTACTGCTGTATACATGTATATGTTAAAGTCATGAATATTTATGTGATTCACGCCTGGGGAGACTAAAGACACTCCCCCACTAACTAATCTTCCCCCATCAATGTGGAATGCTGTAAAGCAGCAGAAAAGGCTCACATTGTTTCTTCAGTTTGTTCCCCACGTGAAACCCAAAGAAACGATTTAACATGTGACTAGTTCTGTGGGCGGGGCTACCGCAACGCATTAAAGATAATGAAGTAAAACGGATGTGACGGCACCTCTCCTTGGTTTCATACAGATTACATAAACTGAGATTATTTGTTTTAAATTTGACTGAAACATTTAAAAATAGACATTGTAAGCTTTTTGTAGATGTATATTTTATGTTTGTGTGACAATTATTCAGTAAGTTTCAGACTGGAATCTGCATAGAGAGAGACGGCACAACGCGCATGCGGCTTTTATTTTTATTTGGTGAAAAGCACAAAATATTGTTTTTATTGTGAGTCTATACAAAGAAAATAGACACTTCAAAGTTTTGATTGGTGTATAACACTTATCTGTATGATTTAAATCGAGGGAGAATTTTCTGTGTCTTTATCTGTGTCTGCACTGATTAAAAAAAAAAGGTGAGCTCTTATCGCAGGCGATAAGGCCGACCCCAGAGGGTTAAACTTTTATATCGTGTCGACGCTGGATTCACAATACCGTTGACCTCACACTATTTATTTAAAGTAATCGTTTGCTCTTTTTGAAGCAGTGCTTTACTCACAATTATTTCCTTTTTCAGACACAGTAATACTGCTTTCAAATTTTCAACCAAGTTACTAATTGCAGTTTTAGCATCAGCATTCCATGATGCAGTCAACCTATCACACATGCTTGTGGATTAGGGGAGGAAATCATTAAAGCACTGAGACAAACTACCGACTTCTAATGTCTGAGTGGGGAATTAAGGCAAGGCTAATGTGCCAACCAATAAGCCACTGTGCTCTCATGATATGACATGAAGTGGTTTGAGGATTTACATTAAATGAACCAAGGGATGAAAGATTTGCTGATTGCAACTTTACAGTATGGACCTTATTAGCATTTGAACCCGCTGATCATGAGTTTCAGATGACCGGATAAAACACACACTGATTCTCTGGGTCAAAGGTAAATAAACACCTCAGTGTTTGTTGGCGAGCAGCAGATGTTAGGATTCCTTTTTGTTCTCCAAGAGCTGCAGAGCTCATTGCTGCTTACAAACTGGTGTGTGTTTGCCCTAAGGCAGATGCAGGGCTATTGATTCAGTATGAAGGACAGAGCAACCGTTCCACTACACCAGGGCTGAAAGCGCTAACTACTGTAGATATTTTTGGTCCCTGTTTAAACCCTGCATATTCAGCTTAGCCAGCTTGTTGCAGAATACTCAAGCATGTTTGGGGATGAGTGAATGGTTGTACTAAACAAAGCTCTACTCAGGCACACCGCTGTTAGAGCAGCAACCAACAGCACACTGGTTATAAAATGTACTTGCGTCGAGTGAAAACCACCTTTATCATGCTGCAGGATTAAAGCAGGGCTGAGAGCAATATCCATCTAAGCAAAATTCATTAGAATGGCTTAATGAGGTTCCTCAATGCTTGAGAGCTGAAGTCTTTGCCAGAGGAAAGACACCACTCAGATAGCGTGCTGTTGTCTTTAAAGCACTCTTGTATGTTTCTCTAGATAAGGGCATCTTATCCAGAGAAACTGGATCTGCCAAATGCTGCCAAATGCTGTAATTAGGGGTCAAGCCCCGTAAGGCCAAGACCCCTATTGTTTTCGTTTGCAAAGTAATGTCATATTTTCTTTTCTACTTCTATTTGTTCCAATGTGAAGTACAATTTCTTCTAAGGTAAATGTTATGAAATTTGGCATGACAAGAGAACACAATATGATATTGTGATTGATGATTGACCAACGAGTCAAAAGTTATTTAATATAAAAGATTGGAAATTTTTAAATAAAACCACATCACTATTAAAATCCACTATGCCATCGCAGTGTCACCACGGCAACTTAATTCAACGCGCTAAAGGTAAACAAAGCGTTTCAGTGCATAAACCAAGTATGCATTTTGTGTACAACACGCTATAAACATTAACAAATAACCCGGAAGACGGTAGGATAAAATTAACACGTTATTCCGTTTAGTTATAACGTGTATTTGACGTGTATTTAAAGTGTATTTAAGTTATGGATTAAGCTTTAGCTCAGAGCTTTAGTTTAGCGCATACGTCACATGCTAATAGTTATTTTATAAACGCAGAAATAAATGCCCTTACCTTCATTACTTCTGAAAGTATTAATACCGTATAAATGCTGAATGCCCCGGTGTTGCGCTGGATCAATCACAAATAGTACTCGATTACTTGTCCAAGTGCACTACATAGTATATGCAAAGTATACTCCACCTGAGGCAGCCTATGTAGTACACTGATAGAGGATTTTGAATAAAGCCGTTTATTCTTGTGGTTTCTTTTCACTTCTAGTAGCCCTTTATTGCCATTTGCTATTATTTGCTATTTATCTGTTTCATACCTTGTTCCATCATTGCTGATAATTATTGTTAGAAATCATTAACATGATCAGTGCCTTCATATATACAGTATTGTTCAAAATAATAGCAGTACAATGTGACTAACCAGAATAATCCAGGTTTTTAGTATATTCTTTATTGCTACGTGGAAAACAAGTTACCAGTAGGTGCAGTATATTCTCAAAAAACAAACAAGACCCATCATTCATGATATGCACGCTCTTAAGGCTGTGCAATTGGACAATTAGTTGAAACGGGTGTGTTAAGAAAATATCAGTGTCTGCTGTTGACTGTACAAACGCAAAACTATTTTGTACATATGTTTTTGTTTCTAGGATTTAGCAATCCTGTGAATCACTAAACTAATATTTATTTGTATGACCACAGTTTTTTAAAACTGCTTCACATCTGTGTGGTATGTAGTCAACCAATTTGTGCCTCTCAGCTGTTATTCCACTCCATGATTCTTTAACAACATTCCACAATTCATTTACATTTCTTGGATTTGCTTCAGAAACAGCATTTCTGATATCACCCCACAAGTTCTCGATTTAATTAAGGGCCAGGGATCGGGCTGGCCACTCCATAACATTAATTTTGTTGTTTTGGAACCAAGACTTTGCTGGTTTACTAGTGTGTTTGGGGTCACTGTCTCGTTGAAACAACCATTTCAAGGGCGTGTCCTCTTCAGCATAAGGCAACATGACCTCTTCAAGTATTTTGACATATGCAGACTAATCCATGATCCCTGGTATGCGATAAATAGGCCCAACACCATAGTAGGAGAAACATATCATGATGCTTGCCCCACCATGCTTCACTGCCTTCACTGTGTACTGTGGCTTGAATTCAGAGTTTGGGGGTCGTCTCACAAACTGTCTGTGGCCCTTGGACCCACAAAGAACAATTTTACTCTCATCAGTCCACAAAATGTTCCTCCATTTCTCTTTAGGCCAGTTGATGTGTTGTTTGGCAAATTGTAACCTCTTCTGCACATGCCTTTTTTTTAACAGAGGGACTTTGCGGGGAATTCTTGAAAATAGATTAACTTTACACAGATGTCTTCTAACTGTCACAGTACTTACAGGTAACTCCAGACTGTCTTTGATCATCGTGGAGGTGATCATTGTCTGAGCCTTTGCCATTCTGGTTATTCTTCAATCCATTTTGGTGGTTGTCTTCCGTTTTCCTCCACGTCTCTTTGGTTTTGCTCTCCATTTTAAGGCAGTGGAGATCATTTTAGCTGAACAGCCTATCATTTTTTGCACCTCTTTATAGGTTTTCCCCTCTCCAATCAACTTTTTAATCAAAGTATGCTATTCTTTTGAACAATGTTTTAAACGACCCATTTTCCTCAGGCTTTCAAATGCATGTTCAACAAGTTCTGGCTTCATCCTTAAATAGGGGCCACCTGTGTAACACGCAGCTCGTACGCGATGTCGTTGGAGCTGCTAATGCTCCGATTGCAGGAGAAGGAGGACCCGAATGTGCAGGCAAGCTGTGAGTTTAAAGTCTTTATTCTTGCTATGACAAGGCATAGATACAGGCACGCTGTAACCAGAGCAGTGTTACGCGGTTAGGTGAGACTAACACAAATAATAACCAGCGATGAGTCTCACTCATCGCCTCTCTTTTAAACAGAACATAATTAACACAGGATCA
>JAOUQX010087666.1:112-11334 GCA_028566295.1 Liobagrus marginatus
TGTTAGTGCGTGTGTGTGTTAGTGCGTGTGTGTGTTAGTGCGTGTGTGTGTTAGTGCGTGTGTGTGTTAGTGCGTGTGTGTGTTAGTGCGTGTTAGTGCGTGTTAGTGCGTGTGCGTGTTAGTGCGTGTGCGTGTTAGTGCGTGTGCGTGTTAGTGCGCGTGCGTGTTAGTGCGCGTGCGTGCGCGTGCGCGTGCGTGCGTGAGTGTGCGTGAGTGTGTGTTATCCTCAGAAATCTCCCCAAGAACTACTAGAACTTTCCTAACCCTTTTCGTGTTTTCTCTCGTTAGTGGTGCTGAGATTGACAGGAGCTTTATGGACTCCTCTCCCCTCTCTCACTGAAGGGTTTCTGTTCTACACACTACTCTTGTAGTGCTAGTGCTCTGATACAGCGCTCTTAACACTCTTCAGGGGAAAGCCACTAACGCACGTTCAAGGGGACACCGCACCACACCACGTCATTGGCTGATTTCCGTAATATTAATTTATTCGTCCTACTCATTTGCATACCAAGTTGCAAATGATGCTGCATGACGAAGGACAATTTTCACATACAGCGTTGCAGAGTAGAATTGAGTAAAGTTTCATCAGAAAAGAAAACAGAGTAACTTGCGTATAATATAAAAGGACGGATCAAGAAAACGGCTACTTGCTTTTATTATTTGCAGATATTTCCAAGGGAAAACAAAGAATAGCTGGGACAGATAGTATTGATCATTGATTGGTCGCCGGAGTAGCAGTGGTACAATCTCTGATTGGCCGTTAGAGAGTCAGTGGTGCTCAATGATATTTTTTTGTTTTTGTGTTAATGGACATGATCTGTAATTGTTTGGTGGGAAACGGTTGTGATCGTTGATTGTAGTGACCATGGACTGGTCCTCAGGGGCGAACCATGTTGAGCAGTGAGTTGTCTTTACATGCTGATGATGAGCCAATCAAACCTTCTCTCTCAACTGATGTATCAGCAGCTGTATCCTGTTCAGGACAGTCACTAACATCTGTTCAAAATGGCTTTTTATTTAATGTTGTGTCCCAAAACTGTTTCTGTAAACAAACCATTTGTTGCACTTCAGCGTTTTAAATGTATTATTACCTTATTAGTTACCATATTCCAATTAAAGCACAGAATGACCAGTTGGATGTTAGGACTGTTTTTGGACGACTTGTGTAAGAATGTTTTCATTCTTGATTGAGTTAAGTCCACCTTTTCCTTCTAAACACTGAACTTGTTTTGTACTGCGTTTCTCATTAAGAAATATGCGACGCGAGCATGTGCGCTTTGAACTGGAATTATTTTGATGTCCAACAAGACTTGTTGTATTGTGAGCATTTTGAAGAACAGGGACAGGGACACAGCAGTATATAATGCCCCTTTTGTTTGACAGAGGTCCAGTGGATAGCCAGCATGCAGCTCTGGCACCGAGCTGAAATGATAAAAATATTGTCCCGATCCTGAATGGAATGAAATTGTGTAGACGTGTTGAGACAGATGAAAGGTTCACACTCAAGCCAGGTTCTAAAATGTGTTTGTGTCTAACAGATACACTGGAGTGAGACATTTGGTATAATACACTGTTTAAAGTAGTAATAATTCACAACATTAATACTTGGTTATAGGAGCTTTGTGAGAGTAGGCAGGGGGTGTGTGTGTTTTTTTCCCGTTTGTTATCTCAACACATCTCTTTCGCTTCTGATAGAGCAGGTTGTATTGTCTTTCTGTTAACCATCCACAAGCAGCGCTTTTTCCTGGGAGCCTTACAAAATGTTGGCCAATAGCCTTGGGGTTTCATTGAGAAATAAAGAACTTCTTCAGCAGACTGTGAATCAGTGGTGTGAGTGTGTCGAATAATGGAGAGGAAATTGAGGTTGATGCTTTTTGTCGGCATCGACGCATTACTTTAAAAGAGAGGACGACTTTAAGATAGACGTAAACAGTGTATTATACCAAATGTCTCATTCCAGGGCTAATCAAGGCTTCCCTCGTTTTTAGCGCATGTGTAGTGTAGCGTTTCAGCGTTATGGCTCGATAATGGCTCGATTAAAGTATTCTACTACACCACCTAAACATGTTTTAGATCAGCAAATCTTTACGTGCACAGTCAGTTTTTAATTTGAGACCCAGATCATGACAACGATCACGACGACCGCGGAAACGTTTCGAAGGGAACCTGAGCTCTTGAGTTGATTTAACGCCGTGGTGCTACTTTTAACTCGGGTGAGGGCAAAGAAGGCTGGAAGAAGGGGTGGGGCTATTTTACTACCGTGGTGGTTGAAAGAGGAAAAAAAGCCTAATATGCCACAAATCGAAATGTACTTTCTTGCAACTATGGCTAAGAAAGGGTGTCTTGCCTTATTGTTCATCACTGGTATTATTTTCTTCTCCTTGCATATAGCATGTTAATTCCGTGTCTGCACGGAATAGGAATCGTGGACTTTTGTTTTCCCATGTATCTGTCCCAGATCTTTTTTCCTTGATCTCAGGTAGTAAGCATGTTCCTCCACCTGCACTTTCCTCAGTTTGTCTGTCCTCTGGCTGATCTTCGTTAATTTGCATTATCTCTGATTTAATATCTACGATCTCTGATTTAATATAACGATATCTCTGATATCGTCTCTGATTTAATTTGTCATTTTTGTTATTAAAAAAAAAAAAAAAAAAAAATCCATCGTTGATGGTGGCTCAATGGTATAAGGCTCTGGATCAGTGATCAGAGGCTCGGGGTTCAAGCCTTGCACCAGGTAAGCTACCATCATTGGGTCCTTGAGCAAGCCCCTAAACCTCAGTTTAAACCCCCTGTGCTCTGACCCCAGCCTTCAAATTCATATGCTGGGATATGCAGAATAAAAACATTTCACTGCATGTATGTGTATGTGATAAATAAGATCTGAATTTGAATTTAATATGACAACGGTGTGAAATCGCTGAATTCAGAACAAACTGTATTTTGCTAAGAAACGTATGCCGTCGGGTCATGCATGTATAACTATAGAATCTAAAACCATGTATGAAAAAATAGTCCTTAGCTTAAATATATGCTATAAATACCAACTGTTATCATTATTATTACACAATTGCAAAACTCTGTACTTTGTTTTTCATAGTTTGTGACGTGTACACCATGGAAACCCTCACGGCCCTAGCTGGCACCCTTCAGCAAGGCCCTTAACTCTCAACTGCTCAGTTGGATAAATGAGATAAACGTAAGTCGCTTTGGATAAGGACGTCTGCCAAATGCCGTAAATGTAAATAAGAAAAAAAAATTCGAGATGGCTGGCGTCACTCCGGTGAACAGGATATTTTACAAATGTCGTTTAAATTAGTGATTGATTTTTCAACATAAAAAAAAACAAACGTCTGTGTTTTTCCTCAAGCCAGCAGCTTCGCGTCATGTGTTTTATGCAATTTGAACTGACTGGTTGTAGGTTTATACTTCTAGTTAGGAAAAAGGATTCTTGCACTAGACCATAGTGTGCATAGTGTAAGTGTGTGGTGCTTGAGGAAACGGCGACGCGCTGGCTGCACAGCAGATGTAGTGAGGATGTAGATCGTCATTTGTACAGCTCGTGTTATTTTGCCGTAAACAGGTAATCTGTTGCGTTTGCGGGAATATAAAAGCCAGCGGCGTGTACTAATTTGTGCAGAGTAGAAGCTAGTCCATGGTGATGGTGTTATGGGGTGAGTTTGGACTCATTTCTCAACTAAAATAAGATATTCCTGCAAGAGTGGACATTTTTCTCACACACAAACACACCTGCGTTTTCAGTTGGTTTGAGAAAACTCGTTTCACTCTAGTACAGTACTTGCTCCGGATCAATGTTCCACAAAAAGGAACCGGAAACTCGAAATCTTGACCGAGCTTTCCTGAATTCCTGGGTCTGTTAGGAGGATTTTCCTGCTTCTGTTTTCTCTGCTCATTCTTAAGTAGGTTCAATCTTTTCCCGCGGATCCGTTCTGTTGTGGTCTGCTGCCCTGTACCAGACACAAGTATGTGTCTTAAAGTATGCAGGAGAGACAGTCCAGAGCCCTTATCTCGGTTAAGGAAGAACACCTGAACCTGAGTTGGAGGGATTTGCAGCCACAGCCATGCTGTTGTTTCTATGAAAAAAGTGGCCTTGAGCTGGAGGCAGCTGTGTGTAATTTCATTAGAATGAAAAGGAAATCGTGAAAAAAAAAAAATCACTCTCTAGTGTTCATTCCTGAAGCGAAGGAAGTCAGCAGTCAGCGCAGTCGTGCTCAGAAGAAAAGAAATGGAATTTAGCCCGTTATACGTGTGTGTGTTTTTAAACACTGTTTATTAGTGCTGTGGTGTTTTCTTTGTTTTGGCTATTCTCGGTGTTCCCGTGCTCGGGGATTAATGGGGTGGGTTGGTAGGCATTGTTATGTTAATGTACAAGAAGGACTGCATGCAATTATGTGAGCGCATAAAGCCATGGCTACCAAAAAGTGTCTTTAATTCCCTCCTATTTTTTATTTTATTCAGCCCGAAAACTCTACGACAGTACGTTTCTAAGCAGTGAAATATTGTGTTTTTTTTCTTGGAGGTTTGCTAGTTGCTGCTAAACAGCTGTGTTTACTTTTAACATGCTCTCCAGATGATGGTGTCTGTGATCCAGACGCATGCTGACACCAACAGCATCTAAAACTGCATGAGGATTATAACTAAACGACTTTTATATTTGTGTATCGTTGTTTAGTGCAGTGGCGGTTCAGTCAAACCTCTGTTGCTTTATTTTCCAGCTTTCTTCATTTACAAATCTCTTTCTTGCTTTCCCGCCGTGTGTTTTCTTCTTCCGTTGCTTGTCTTTCGTGCCTGATCCGCTCGTGTGTTTCAAGAGGCAATAAAAACCCAGAATCCGATACTGTGTCTTAAATACACAGAAGCATATTAACAGTAAAATGTTTGATATTCGGTGATGTAGTCGTCGAGTGAGTTTTGACTCGTTCAGACTTGTTCCTGTTATTAAAACCTGTTTGTAGTTTGTCCCAGAATTCATAGGATTATTTCAAACATGGCCGACCATTCGATCAGATATTTGGATCAGACATGTCTGCACGGTTGTATTGGGCTTAAACAGAATGAGCAAGAATGATTGTTTATGGCAGATGTCACGTCGAGTCGGTAAACTCTGAACACGTATACGTCTGAGTTTAGGTTCGAGAGTTGAAGCCGATTTGTAACATGCTTTATTTTTATTTCTTGTTAGCTCAATAGGGTTAGGGTTTTGAAAGTGCAAGATCGCCCGATAATCAGTTTTACCGATATCTTCACAAAGTGTATGCCTTTTTATTTGATCAGTTTTGTAATCTCTGAGCCATTGATTATATTGTGGCCCTTTTGAGAATTGCACACAAGAGGCTTCCTTATGGCACTGCATCAGAGAGAGACGTGTCGACAACAGCGCTTACAGGGTAAAGTCACTTTACCAGTTCTGCATCGTTATTGGTCACATAATCAGGCAAATTAATCGGTATTGGTTCTAAAAAAATAAATCAACGTCTGACGATTTCTAGTCTCCATGTTTGTCTTTTCAGGGCAACGAGCTTGCCAGCTGAGTTTTAGTGTTCTGAATACATTGTATGGACACAAGTGTTGGGACACCTGACTATCACAGCTGGGTTCCACTAGAGTGTGTAGTGTGACTGTGGGGATGTGTGTTTATTAAGCTACAATAGTATTAGTGAGATCAGACACAGTAGTGTTGGTGAGATCAGACACAGTAGTGTTGGTGAGATCAGACACAGTAGTGTTGGTGAGATCAGACACAGTAGTGTTGGTGAGATCAGACACAATAGTGTTGGTGAGATCAGACACAGTAGTGTTGAGGTGAGGAGGTTCCGGGATACAGTCGGTGTTCGAGTTCATCCAAAAGGTGTTCAGTGGGGCTTGAGTCCACTCCAACCATGCCTGCAAGAAACACAGACTCTGTGTGCAAGGCGTGTGACAATGACGCAGCATGTGCTGAGTTTATAGGTTACGTTTCAGATAAGCTCAATGAACAAGCACTGCTATACGCTCCGAGAGCTCATTACCATCTCCATTATCACTGACTGTGATCCAGACATTTCTGGAAAAGACCCAGTTACTGAGCTCGAAAGTTGCCATGCTCAGGGAGTATTAAATACAAGAAAAGGCTTGTTTTAAAAATGTTAGTTTATGTGGTGCATAAATCGAATTTGGCAGCTGGTTTCTTTTTTTGTTGTTTGTTTTGAGTCCTGGTTTTGGAATTACCAGTTAGTGCTGCTATATTATTGCAGTGCAACCCTCAAGAAAATACCCTTTAATAGCACAAGTACTATAAGCAATATACAGTGGTGGAAAAAAGTATTTAGGCAGCCACCAATTGTGCAAGTTCTCCCACTTAAAAAGATGATAGAGGCCTATAATTGTCATCATAGGTAGACAAAATGAGAAAACAAATCCAGACAATCACCATTGGCTGATTTGGAAAGAATTTATTTGCAAATTATGGTGGAAAAGAAGTATTTGGCCACCTACAAACAAGCAAGATTTCTGGCGCTCACAGAACTGCACCATTAACTATAAGCAAGCTGTCGGTTTATTCGATGAGTAAAGGAATAAGTAGTGAGCCTGGTGAGTCGGCATCCACGTGCCGCAAGCGTGTGCACCCATGTTAATCATTACTGCACTCTGTAGTCCATCAACCTTTGCGAGGAACTGAGGAGGTCAAAAAACCTCAAAAATGGTCCATCAGCCAGACGGTGTGTCGGTGAATATTAGATCTTAGCTACGCTTCACGTGGCGGACTGTATTGTGTTGCGTTCTGAAGCACCAGACTAGCAGACATGTATGCACCTGCGGTCGTTTATGTATAAATATTAAGTTTAAAAACATATATTAAATCTATAGCTAAAATATATGCTATACTAAATCCCAACTGTTGTTGTTATTATTATTATTATTATTATTATTAATTTTTTTTATTATTATTTATTATTATTATTACTACCGCCGGCGGCGCTGCACCACTGCGACCGCTTTGTTGCGCTGGTCATAAAAACAGTGATGGTCCTAGTACCATGATGGCGTAAACGTTCATTAGATTTTCATATATTATATTATATTTTAATCAATATAATTGTTTATTTTCCCGCATCTCCTCCTCCCATGTGAAGTACTGAGGTTGAACCACATCTGTGGGATTCCAGTGGCGTTACGTTTACTCCTTCTGCACCACTCGGCAGTCTGCCTCAGCCTGAGGGTGTAGGAACAGTAAACACAGCAGCCCCAAACAGTCGTAAATAATTTCCCAGACTGACCTGTAAAGTGGATCGCTAGAAGCCGTGGTCTGTTTATGGCGGCCATCATGAATTATGCAGAACGTTTGTTTTGCACATATGATGTAAAACAAAGCCACTTCTTTTTTTTGCCAGGTTGGTGTGGATTAAATGAAGCTGACGGGTAATTAAGAGTTTGTGTTAAATGCTCAGGACTTTTCTGGGCTTCCCTTATTCTAGAGCGCTTTCTTAATATGCACAGCACTGAGAAAACTTCAATCCCTTCATCATGCTACTAACATCACATCTCCTCACCTCCTCTCTGTCTCTTACTTTCTTCTCTCCACTCTCTCGTTACTTTCTTGTTCTTGTGCTTGTTCTCCTCACCCCGCACACAGATGCCTGTGGCAACTTCCAGTCATTGTGTTCATGTTCAGTCATTGCGGAATCTGGAGCATTTGACCCCTTTTGACATTCGGCTGTATGATGTTCATGTCAGCAAGGGGTTGAGTCGGTCGTGGGTGAACTATGCAGTTTTGATGCAGCGCTGACGCTGTTGACCATCACACAGTCGCTGCTTTGAATTAGGGATGGCAGCGGGTGAAGGAGGAGAGAGAGATCTGTTGTAATAGCTGTCTGTAGTCACAGCAGTCGTCACATGACTTTGACGGACGTACTCTAAAACCTCACTGAACCCCAGTCTTGACTTGGTGTATGGATAATGAAGTTCTAGAATTAAACACTTTCCTTATTTAGAATCATTGCGGTGAAACTGATGTCAATCAGTTTAACATTTGTCACAATACTTGAAATCACACACACATGATCAAAGTTACTATATTATTAGGGACTGTAATTTTTTTTATCCCCATCATAGTACAATCTTAAAGTGTAATACTGGTGGGCATGTTCTATTTCTTTTTGTGCAACAAAATCTGGAGGATTTTCATAGTTATGGTATGGGGTGGTATGGGCTGGGCCGTACTACTGATTCCGCAGGAAACACTGATGACAATCTTCTCCCGAGACCTGACTCAGTAACCTTCCTATTTTGTTGCATTATATGCAGCAAGTTTTCCCGCACATTCGAACTGTAGCTTGCCAGAGGTCACTGCCTCTGAGTCTTTCCAGAATTCTGTTTCTCCTGTGGCGTTGAGTCGTTTGTCTCCTGTATGACAGTAAAATATTAGAGAATCCAATGTGTCCGATTTTGCACATTGGAATTTGTCAAAGTGTCATGGCTGCTATTTGACCCATGACACAGGCACAGTGACTGTGACTCGCACAAAACATTGTGGTGCACTTGTACGTTATTTGTGTCTTTGACTCAAAATTTCCCAAACATCACAAATGACAAAATAATCTTTTCCTGTCCCAGGAATTCTGTTCGTTCTGTGCCCTGATTAAGGGTCCAAGCACCAACAAGAATGTAAATGTATTCTAGCGATGTGTGTTTACTGTAGCGCTCTCTGTGACTACAAAGGCTGTATGAGTTATTCTTTATTGGACTTTTAAAAACTTACTGGTTGTTTCCTAAAAAGTGGGTATTTTATTTCTGATAATACAACTCCATAGACCAAAGGCAGATACAGTATCTCACTCAAATATTTGTAAATATTTAATTATCACATGACAACAGTGAAGAAATGACACTTTGCTACAATGTAAAGTAGTGTGTGTGCAGTTTGTATGAAAGCGTAAATTTTATTTTCCCTCAAAATAACTCAACACACAGCCATTAATGTCTAAAACGCTGGCAACAAAAGTGAGTACCCCCCGAAGTGAAAATGCCCAATTTGGGCCCAATTTGCCATTTTCCCGCTCCGGTGTCATGTGACTTGTTAGTGCTACAAGGTCTCAGGTGTAAATGTGGAGCAGGTGTGTTAAATTTGGTGTTATCTCTCTCACTCTCTCATACTGGTCACTGGAAGTTCAACATGACACCTCATGGCAAAGACATCTCTGAGGATCTGTAAAAAAAGAGTTGTTGCTCTACATAAAGATGGTCTAGGTTATAAGAACATTGCCATGTCTCTGAAACTGAGCTGCAGGACGGTGGACAAGCTCATACAGCGCTTTAACAGGACAGGTTCCATTCAGAACAGCCCTCGCTGTGGTCAAACAAATAAGTTGAGTGCACAGGCTCAGCATCATATCCAGATGTTGTCTTTGGGAAATATCCGTATGAGTGCTGCCAACATTGCTGCAGAGGTTGAAGAGGTCGGGGGTCAGCCTGTCAGTGCTCAGACTATACAGTACGTCACACGCTGCATCAAACTGGTCTGCATGGCTGTTGTCCCAGAAGGAAACCTCTTCTAAAGATAATGCACAAGAAAGCCGCAAACTGTTTGCTGAAGACAAGCAGACTAAGGACATGGATTACTGGAACCGTGTAATGTGGTCTGATGAGCTCAAGATAAACTTATTTGGTTAAGAGGGTGTCATATGTGTGTGTGGTAGCAACCAGGTGAGGAGTACAAAGACAAGTGTGTCTTGCCTACAGTGAAGCATGGTGGTGGGAGTGTCATGGTCTGGGGCTGCATGAGTACTGCTGGTATTGGGGAGCTACAGTTCATTGACGGAACCATGTTGAATGCCAACATGTACTGTGATCTACTGAAGCAGAACCTGATCCCCTCTCTTCAGAATCTGGGCTAAAGACGAAATCCAAGACGACCACTTCGTTACTAAAGAAGCTGAGGGTTAAGGGGATTGATTGGCCAAGTATGTCTCCATCCCTAAACCCTACTGAGTATCTGGGGGACATCCTCAAACGGAAGGTGGAGGAGCACAAGGTCTCTAACATCCACCAGCTCCATGATGCCATCATAGAGGAGTGGAAGAGGATTCCAGTGGCAACATGTGAAGCTCTGGTGAACTCCATGCCCAAGTGGGTTAAGGCAGTGCTGGAAAATAATGGTGGCCACACAAAATATTTACACTTTGGGCCTAATTTAGACATCTTTACCTACATTTACATTTACAGCATTTAGCAGAAGCTCTTATCCAGCGCGAATTACAACCGAGCAGTTGAGGATTAAGGGTCTTTCTCAGTGGTCTAGCAGTGGTAGCTTGACTGTGTTGGGAATCGAACCCTGGTCTTCGGCTCAGCAGTCCGACACCGTAACCACTGAGCTACCGCTTCCACACTTAGGCGTATACTCACTTTTGTTGGCAGCAGTTTAGACATTAATGGCTGTGTGTTGAGTTATTTTGAGGCTACAGCAAATTTACACTGTTGTACAAACTATACACACACTACTTTACATTGTAGCAATGTGTCATTTCTTCAGTGTTGTCGCATGAAAATGTATGTAAAAAAAAGTACAAAAATTTGACTGGTGTACTTACTTTTATAAGATGCTGTATGTAACAGAATACCGAGCAGTGACTGACCGCTCGTATATTGGTTATGGCAGTTCTTCTAAACGGAAACAATGAGGGAATGTGAGATGAACAGGACAGTGCACTTTTTTGTCTTTCACGAAAGAACACGAAGGATGTTGCTGAGTTTTATTTTCTCACAAGTTCATAAGTTGTAATGCCAAAGTTTGATGGCACCTCACCATTATCATGTTTTAACGTGGTTCTTCACCAAATCGGCACAAATCTGGAAGCACACAGTTTTTAATGACTTTCACACTTTTCCTTGTCAGGAGCTCAAACACTGTTCCAGCATGACTATTCCTGGAGCTCCATGAAGACATGGTGTGTTCCAACATCAGGGTCATCAGTGTCTGATCTCACGATTACTATTGTGGCTGAATGAACACAAATCCCCACAGTCACGCTACACACTACTGGAAATTCTTTCCAGAATAGTAAAGTAGAGCACATCAACACTGAATGGGGAAAAAAATATGAAATGAGCTGTTTAACAAGTACCCTGTACTTGTACAGTGTACAAGTACACTGACAGCCAATGCCTTCTCGACGAGGGTCAAAATGTAGCTGTATTTCTGATCGGATAAGTTTGTGTTGACGGAG
>JAOUQX010087673.1:0-11334 GCA_028566295.1 Liobagrus marginatus
TCCCTGTTCTTAACTGGCCAGCAAACTCGCCTGACCTTAACCCCATAGAAAATCTATGGGGTATTGTGAAGAGGAAGCTGCGATATGCCAGACCCAACAATGCAAAAGAGCCGAAGGCCACTGTACTAAATAATGATAGCAGCATTAAATGTTAAAATACCAGCATTATTAACACAGTAAAGTGGCTAGTGTATACAGTAGCAGCATTAAATAATGGAACAGTAAGAAAACAGTATATCACAGAATTAAAGTGACTTTGCATGTGTGATATATTTGTGGTTGTAAACAGTAAGTTTGAGTATTACGTATTTGAGTGGTTCAGCTTTTTGTGTTGAGAAGCCTGATAGTTTGTGGGTACAAGCTGTTGAACAGTGGTTGTAGTGGCCTGAATGCTTCAGTACTTTTTTCCAGAAGGCAGGAGGGTGAATAGTGTGTGAGGTCAGCCACAATGCTGGTGGCTTTCCCGATGCACCTTGAGGTGTAAATGTCAGACCTCATATCAATTAACTTAATAAATTGCTAGATGTTCTCCCAGCTGATTCCATTTTAAAATGTGTTGCTAATTCAGCCATTTGTTGCCCCGTCCCAACTATTTTGAGATCTTTAGCAGGCATCAATTAGAAATGTGCTCATTTAGTGGATAAATGTGTAAATGTTTTCTGTTTAAACATTTATATTACCTATGTTCTATTGTGAATAAAATATTGGCTCATGTGATTTGAAAGTTTTACTTTTCATTTATTTCAAATAAAAAAAAACGTCAACTTTTCTGGAATTTGGGTTGTATCTACTTTGTTTGGTTGTAATCTACTCACTATATTGTTTTTTTTTATTAATTTGTTTAAATACAGTCACAGCTGCAAAACTTTGGAAGTCTGAACTGACAGGAGAGTGAGAGATTGACTGTTATCCCTGCCCACAGAGACAACTGATTTGTCTATTACAAGGTTATTCAGTTAGTTTGCCATGGGACCAGTTCATGAAAAACATCATAAAATCAAAATATGAGTCCATATGCTGTATTATTACACCATAAGAACCCAAGTAGACTGTTTTCCTACATTTAAACATACTCATGTTGTGTTTTGAAACTTCATAACATCAGTGCATTGAAAGATGCCCGAGTATGCTTTTTTCTACATTCAAACGGGTAAATCAGAGCCAAATCACACCCATTTAGAATTTAACTCATTTAACTAAGATTAAGAGTTAAGTGTTTGAGTCTTAAGAGCTCTGGTTAGCCAAACAAACTATTCATTCACACTATTTAACCACTAATTGCCCCAAAAATACAGCTTGGATTTTTTTCTCTAATATTTTTCTTAACTGCCACATGTGCTTGTTGATATATAATTACCAATGAAGGATTCAATCATTTTTGTTCTAATTTCTAATTCATATCATATTTATCACATGCACGCAGTGAAATGTTTTTATTCCACATATCCCAGCTTATGAATTTGAGGTTGGGGTCAGAGCGCAGGATCAGCCAGAACGTGCAGCAACTGAGGAACATGGAGCAACTGAGGTTAAGGGCCTTGATCAAAGATCCAATGATGGTAGCTTGCTTGCTGCGAGGCTTGAACCCTGACCCTCTGATTGCTGACCCAGAGCCTTACCACTGAGCCACCACCACACACACACATATATATATATATATCATTAAACCTAATATAACGTATATAACCTTATCTAATATTGCACGTATGAAGTTCAACAGTAAAATTCTGTAAGACTGATTGTTCAAGACATCACATGGGACCAAATAAACACAAACCAAACCAAATTCATACTGAAACACACATACACAAATACTACATACTAACAAGCATACAAGCTCATATTTTGTACACAAATTTTCTTTTGTTCCGTTATCTTGTTTAAATGCAGATTCTGACAAGTTTGTTTTAGTAAGCGTGAAACTATAGAGTAAACTGTTAAGAGAACATTTGGGTGTGCTTGAGTTATTATTGCAAATGTTGGGTTATGTGAGGTTAATGTACACATCTACACGTCTTTCTCCTCAAGATAGGTTATATATAAACAGAACAGATTGACTTTAAAGGAGAGGTGTGGAAGCTTTCAAAGTAGTCTGAAATTATGGGTTTTCACTTCATTTTAATCAGATATGAAGTAACTAGTAACTTGAGTAGTCTTCTCAACGGGTACTTTACTCAAGCAATTATTAACATGATCACTTTGACTTAAGTACATTTTTTTCCTAAGTAGTTTTACTTGAACATGAGAGATTTTTGGCTACTCTACCCAACTCCACTCACACTCGACCACATTTTGGCTGTCTTGCGGTTAGCGTACAGGACAGCTGTTAAAGAGCCTGGCATTTACCCGGCTAATAATGTACAGTATTGTCAAAATGCACAGCTCATTTTCTTCTTGTAATCATGCAGTGGACACATTAGAGCATAAACTTTTGTTTATATGGAAAATTTTTCATTCATAAACAAACATTTGCAGTAAATATATAGTAAATGGCTGTCCATTCTATCCACTATATAACACTGATGTAAACAATGTTGAAATCTCTTATAAATAAAAACCTGTAAGATTCCTGAAATATTATAGAACTACATATAGAAAATCCATACATTTAGTTGCTTTTTGTTTTGTAACCATTTTAATTTTATTATAGATATGTGTGTGTGTATATATTTGTGCTTGCTAACTGTGTTTAACTGTTTTGTATTGGTCATTTCATAAAATCCCTTGCCAATGGTCTGTTTTTTATCCAAGCTACATAAATAAATTAATAACGTTTAGCGTGCAATAAGGAAAGACTGCTACGCTTAAGATTGGGCCTTGTTGCTCCAAAAAAAATTGTAAAGTTTCATTCTTTATTCATGTAATAGTAAACAATTTATTTTTCATAATAAATCATTTCTACATACGTCTTTTTCGGGCATGTACAAACTATTTTATACTGAACTAAAGTAATGTGTTTTCTACATAAATATTCTGTAATAAATGTAATACATGTATGGCTCGCTTGCTTCCTTCTGTAGCCTGTTAAAATATACACGCAAATATAAATTGTGTATATAACTGTTATATAGTCTAAATTATTTGTATTTATTTAATTTTTATTTTCTTTATAACAACGCCGTTTACAGTTCCGAGAAAGACGTATGTATAAATAATTGATTATGCAAAATAAATTGCTCAATATTACATAAATAAAATAATAAATCCTCACTATATTGCCGAGGATAAAAATGCTACATCTTCAGCGCATTATATTTTCCGTCAGGCATGCTAAGCTAACCGCAAAACAGTCCAAATGTGGTCGCGTGCGCGTGACGTCACCGACGAGTACAAACACGGTATAGTCCCGCCCCTAAGTGACTGATTTCTGTGCAAGGTTGAATTTGGTCCGCGTCGGCGCGTCCGTGAAGGCGGAAACGCAAATGCAAGATTGTGTTTGGATCATGGCAATATTTGTGCGTGTACATGTAGAAAACGCAAATGCAAACATAAGTTGCAATTCCTTTTGATAATTGTCCGCCATATACTCCCATAGATGCAGAGGGAGAACGCCGAAAAGAACTTTCAAGTTTTTTCGAATTTCGGTTTGTATAAAGAACACCCAAACACAAACTCGGGTACAGTCTATTGTTATCAAGAGTCACAATCCTCCATCTGCCACTTGAACAAGACTTGCGAAATTTCCAAACACGCGTGGGCCTTGCTTCTCGTGGACAGTTTGCTCAGCCTCTTCCCCACCATCTTGCCGAAGCACATATCGAAGCGCATAGCTTCATCCTCGAGTTCATTGTCCTCGTCGTACTTCTGCAATCTCGCCATTATTTCTTCTTGGACTGGAGAAAACTGCTCTCTTTTCCTCTTCTTCGCGCCAGGAGGGGACGGCGACGGCACAGATGTGCATGGCGATGAAGACATACACTGTAAAGAGTCTGGTGAGGAGGAGGAGGATGATGATGAGGACGGAGGGGCAACTGGTTCCACTGGCTCAACGGGGTCTGGGTTGATGCACTCCATGTTGATCGATGACAATGTTCCAGGTTCAATGGAGCACTCGACCTGAAACAGTACAAAGTCAAGTTAGCCGAAGAGGTAACAAATGGTAGCACCGAATACCAATGCTGCTTAAAGTTTGCCGTACATCTTTGGCGAAGTTCGTGTCTGTTTCTCGGTGTTTAACAAAAGAAGACAGCCAACCAAGCATCACTACAATCTGCGGGACGGCCTTGGTTTCACCTGGATCGCCGCTCTTTCCTTTCAGTTTTCTTGCTGCTTTAACATATCTGTCCCGCAGATTCTTCCAGCGCTGTCGGCAAAACGCTTCCTCCTTTCCCAAATTCTTACTAATCTCCTTCCATGAAGTTGCCGCCCTAAACAGGTCTTTGTGCTCTTTCAAGCAAGAATCGTACAAATGTGGATACTTTCTAATCTCTTCGCACAAACGCTCGTCAAGTTCGCCGTGCTTTTGCATTGTCGTGCTTTCCTCCTTGTTTCAAGCGTGTTGTTTTTGAATCGCTCGTCCCACACTCTTCTTCGACGACTGCACACTGCGTGTACTCAGTGCCGTGCGTATTGCCACCTAGTGGATGACTCTTCTGTCCTGCTTGCGCGTACGCTGTTGTACGCGCAGCGTCCACGCGGTGTCGAAAAATGGGTTTCAACAAATTGAATTTCTTGTTTGGCCAAACTATCAGGACCAGGCAAATTATTAGGAACAGGAAACACATTAGGAAAGGGGAAAATGAACAATGGCAGGTTGATGTTTATGTTGTCACTGTTAACATGGCATGATTGGTGTACCCTGAGGATTTTTTATTAATTCATGATTTGGCAATGAGCGTTGTTGTATCCTTATATATCCTGATCCTTGATAACAGTATTATAACATTATTTATATATATATTTTATGTATGTAATTATGTATGTACAGGTGCTGGTGATAACATTAGAATATCATCAAAAATTTGTTCTATTTCAATAATTCCATTCAAAATGTGAAACTTGTGTATTATATTCATTCATTACACACAGGCTGATATATTTCAAATGTTTATTTCTTTTAATTTTGATGATTATAATGGTCCATGTCATCTTTTTGATTATATTCTAATTTTATGACCAGCACCTGTATGTATGTGGATTGATTTGGATGAGTTATAAACAGCTTCCAGATGGAAGCTTGGATAAAACTTTTGAAATAGGAAACACAGTTGGTTATGCAAGTACAAAAAGACTCACAATTTTTGTGCAAGACCCCTACCCTTTATACCAATAATATCGGTCAAAAACAGCTAAAGCCACAATTCTTTCATTAAAAATTCAAGACTACCTAAAACAGCTATTAAAAGTACCCATTCAGATGCTAACTAACGCTCATTAATTTTTGGTCTTAAGATTCCGTCGACTGAACTTTTTTGCACATTGACACTGTATTGTTCATTCGAATACTCTCGTCAATTACTGCCCCATACTTACTTTTTGTCAAATTTTCAATCTACAAACTTGTTTCAACCACTCTTGTCAGCTATTAAGCCGTTTTTTAAAGAAGGTTAACGCCAAATCAGAATTTGGTTAGCATAATAAAGTAGAAATATAGCTGCAAGCAGCAATTAACAGGGTCAAGCCCAATTTGTGGTTATTGTAGTAATAAAAGATTTACATAAAACACACCTATAAACTAATAATTCTGATTCTTTGGCTCATGTCGATTCAAATTCATCATATAATCAAGAAATCTAAAGAGACCATGTTTATGATATTACACCAAAATATACAAAACAAAAGCTATAATTAATCATAACTAATTATTACATTGTACACAAGCACAGAGCATCAAAATACTGTATAAATATTAGAAAAATTGAAATAAAACATTTTATTCCTTTTAGCACACGTAATTGGCGATTGAACTAGTGATAATCAACAAATCACACAATGAGGCTTTCACATCAATCTGGCAACACAGAGACTATGCTTATAATTAATCATAAATTATTACATTGTGCACAAGCACAGAGCAGCTAAATGAAAAGCTGAGTTACTTCCAGTTTGTTTTGTTAGAGTTCATTCCGTGATTCAGCATGCTTCCATTTGCTAATGAGAGAGTGCTAGAGCTAAGGTGGTATTTACTTTGTTTAGTCGTTGCTATGACCGCAATGTGACGTGGTGGTTTTAATTCAACATTTACAATTTTTATATTAAATAACTTTTGACTCGTAGGTCCTATAAACTTCAAAGTCAGTAGGGTATCATATCATATTGTGTTCTCTTTGCATGCCAAATTGTACAACTTTTTACTGAGAACAAATGGGGGCTGCCATAGAACATCATTCCGGGAGAATAAAAAATATGACGTCATATATTGTATGATTACAATAGGGGTCCGCCCCTGGAGGGCTTGACCCCTAATTAACAGCCCTCGCAAAGCGCAGACAGGTAACATCACAAAGGTGCGCAATGTTGCGCATAGCAAACTGCCTGGCAGAGAAACTTGTAATTACAGTAGTTTCATTAAAATAGATGAAATTTAGTATAGATGCAGTGAAGCCTAGTTTAAGTGAATTACAGTCCAACTTCACTCATAAATGTTGTCCGATATCAAGTCAGTGAGGATGTTATATTCTTCCTGGTTACCCTTCAACTTGTTTCTACCGTACAAGTACAAATGTAGTTTTTGGAGACCAACTACTTGTTCTGAATTTAAACTGTGGCTGTGTAGTTAAAATGTAACGATTGATAGATAATTGATTGATTATTGTCCTGAAGTTTGAATATAGTTTTTGTTTCATATATTATAAGCTGAAAACTATCTTTAAAATATTTCTTATATATTATAAAGGCTGTCAATGATAATGTGTTAACACACATGGTTAAACTAATTTTATTTCCCCGGGTACTCCGGTTTCCTCCCACCCCCAAACACATGCAATTGGGTATAGGTGAATTATCTACTCTAAATTGTCCATAGGAGTGAATGTGTGTGTGAATGGTTGTTTGTCTCTAAGTGTTAGCCCTGAGATTAACTGGCGATTGTCCAGGGTGTACCCTGCCTCAAGCCCTAAATTATCTTGGATAGACTGGATAAGGCTAAGGATAAAGGAGGATTAGCAAGGATGAAACAGGATAAGAGCTAGACAATGAATGAATGTGCGAATATGGTAAAGTTACAATAATAGTAGTGTACTTTGACAATATGCACGTTATATAATCATGTTGTTAATCTTGTCATGTCACTGAATGCTCAGGAGATACAGTTTGAGGTAACTGGTGTTACTGCAACAGTAATTGATTCAACTAGTTACAGAATTGCAACAGTACAAGAAAAACAGTACAATCTAATACACCACAGGACAGATACATAGAATATGCCACCAACCATAGAGCATTGAGGCAGTAATTAAA
Organism: Liobagrus marginatus; assembly: GCA_028566295.1. Classification (NCBI taxonomy): domain Eukaryota; kingdom Metazoa; phylum Chordata; class Actinopteri; order Siluriformes; family Amblycipitidae; genus Liobagrus; species Liobagrus marginatus. Next base: position 7,399 of record JAOUQX010087673.1, read on the forward strand.
GCAAAAGGAGCCCCTACCAAGTAAGTGAGTACATACACAGTAAATGAACATACATTCCAGAAGGCCAAAAATATTTTTTTATTGGTCTTATGAAGTATTCTAATTAGTTGAGAGTGAATTGGTGGGTTTCTGTTAAATGTGGCCAAAATCATCACAATTAAAAGAACCAAAGACTTAAAGTACTTCAGTCTGTGTGCGTTAAATTTATTTACGATTTATTTATTTATTTTTAATACGAGTTCCACAATTTGAGTTGAATTTCTGAAATATATTTAGGTATATACATATATACAATATATATATACATATATATAAAATCACGTAGTTGTACTATGATTCCTTGGCAGTGTATGGTTTCCTGCCATATACACTACTTTATGCTTATTTATACGCACTATATGCATATACACTTATAAATGTATGTGTTATATATTATTAGATTTATGCTCACTGGTTTTAAATGGGGTGTAAGACTCTCCATAGGTTCGCAGTTTGTGTTTCGTTATAAAACATTCTAACCCTAACCCAGGGTGCGCTGTAGAGAAAACAGCGTAATAAAGCAATAATAACAACAAAATCAAGTGTATGCAGTTTAACTAAACTCTCAGATAGTGACTTTTAAACGCAAACGCCCTGTATGTAGGGACCAAAGCACCAAAGTCACCGCTGTTGTGTTTAAGCAGCTAGGAAGAGAAAGCTCTACCCTGTGGAAGCCCTCTACATCCTAAACAATACAAAATTTAATGATGTTCTGCGGAGTATATTTTACGGTTAAATAAGCTACAAACAGCTCGAGAACTGCTGTATCCGCTAACAATCCATTTACACATTATTCACAAAATATGCGAGAAGGAATTAACTTCAAATGGTTTTAAAAGAAAGGACTAGGATGTTTGTAGTAGTTTTTATAGCGTACTCTGTCGATACGCGTGTGTGTAAATGTACGGAACGTAATCGATACAGTGGGGTCACGTGTTGTGCGTTCACGTGACTAACCAGGAAGTGTGTTGTGCCTCGCGATTCTGTTGACAGGCCAGTTGGAGACGTGTGTGCGCGGGTTTGCACCTCTGACGGTTGCTTTTTGTTTTTTTTAAACGTGCTAAATATTTTTATTGGTTTAATCTGGTTTGAGGTTTTAATTAATCAGCATCTTAGTCCCACTAAGGTTTGCATGGCAACCTCTCTACCAAAACAACAGTATCCGACACGTGAGGAGGACGCGGGTTTGTTTACCAGAGCTACCTGTGTTTTTGTTAGATAGAAAGCTAATAATTTAATTAATTTATGTCAGCGGACTTTGTTTACGCTGTTGTAGCAAATAGTTTTATACTCCGTTTTCGATGTTGTTTGAGTATTATTTAAACCCCATTTCTTTCTGTTATTCGTACAGAGAAGGAGAGACTGCTGACCTCAATAACTTTTGAACCCAGTCCCGGTGACCTCGGCGATGGAGGTCAGGGGATCCAGCACCCTCTGGACCTACAGGGCTCAGCGACTCTACAGAAAGACGCGCAGGAGGAAGACTTTGCGGAGGAAGAGGCTCTGTGCAGGAAGCTGAAGTACTTCTTCATGAGCCCGTGCGATAAATACCACGCAAAGGGCCGCAAACCCTACAAACTGGTGCTGCAGCTCGTGAAGATCATCATTGTCACCATGCAGGTGTTCCATTACTCTGCATTGTTATTATAAAGACAGCTGTGGTTTTTCCCTTAATAAGCTAACTAATGACCCACCCCCTGGGGGTCAGTAGGCTAGAATTATAGGATAGTTGCCATGGTTACGACTCAGCTTATATAAAGTACATGCTGTACAAGTCAGGCCCAATTCAGTGGCATAGTTTTAGCATTTATCAGCCATAATACTAATCTTTATCTTCATAAATAGTCCTAATTCTTTCTCTCTCTTTTTATTTCTAAATCTCTTGTTCTCTTTCTCTTTTTTCTGGCTGACTATCTCTCCCTGTGAATCTATCTCACTTTTCTTTCTCTCTCTCTCTCTCTCTCTCTCTCTCTCTCTCTCTCTCTCTCACCTCCTGTAGTTGGTGCTGTTCGGGTTAAGTAATCAGATGGTGGTGATGTTTAGGGATGAGAACACAGACTCGTTTAGACATCTTTTCCTGCAGGACTATCAGGACGATCCTGACGGGTTTGCTGTACACACCCAGAGCCAGGTCTATCAGTACATCAACTATGCCATACAGCAGGTATACATACATACAGTGCATACACACACACATGAGGCTGATGTAGTATCATTAGGGTTGTTTTCTTCTTTCCAGTATTATGTTTCCATCGTTTTTATGAAGAATGAAAACATCATCATAATAATATCCATTCTTAAAAAAAAGTCTGCTGATATGTTCCTGAGACTTCAGATACAGTAAACCTGTATAAAAGTAGGAAATTCTACAATCCTGAAACAGAAATCAATGTTTTAATCAGCGTAGGAAGCACAGCTGGTGGAGGTGGTATGCAACTGCATTTTGGGTCATCTGCAGAGGATCTGCCATTAGAGCCTTCAAGTTCAAGAAACTTTATTATTATTTCAACCATGTATAGCTGATACACAGTGAAACGAAACACAGTTTCTCCAGGTCCATGGTGCTACACAGAACAACAGAGTCATGTAAAACAACACAGCTCTACGTACTTCAAAAAGTGCTACAAGTGCAGACAGTGCAAGACAACAGTACAATCTAATACGCCACAGGACAAATACATAGCATATGGCACCAACCATAGTGCAACATTATAATGATAGCAGCAGTGAGTTAAAACAGCAGCATTATAAGCAGCAACTGTATTTAAAGTGACAAGTGAATGAAAGTAGCGGCATTGAATAAAAAACAGTATTAAAGAGACTGTGCATAAATGGTATAATCAGTTGTAAACATTTATATAACTGAGTGTGAATGTGGTGAAATTTGCAGATTTCAGTTCTTGGTGTTGAGAAGGTGATGACTTGTGGATAGAAACTGTTGGACAGTCTAGTAGCGGCCATACAGTCTTCTGTACCTTTTTCCAGAAGTCAGGAGGGTGAAGAGTGTGTTGAGGGGTGTGGGGTCAGCTTCAATGCTGGTGGCTTTGCGGATGCAATGTGAGGTGTAAATGTCCGTGATAGAGGGGAGAGAAACCTCGATGATCCTCTCAGTTGTCCTCACTATCCGTTGTAGGGACTTGTGGTCCGATACGGTGCAGTTCCCAAACCAGACAGTGATGCAGCTGCTCTTGATGGTCCCTCTGTAGTATGTGGTCATGATGGGGGGGAGAGAGATGTGCTTTCCTTAGCCTGTGTAGGAAGTAGAGACGCTGTTGGGCTTTCTTACTGATGGAGCAGGTGTTGAGTGACCAGGTGAGGTTCTCTGCCAGATGAACACCAAGGAACTTGGTGCTCTTGAAGATCTCCACGGAGGTTCTGTCGATGTCCAGGGAAGAGTGGCCGCTCTGTGCTCTTCTGAAGTCAACAACCATCTCTTTGGTTTTTTGGTTCCAAGACAGGTTGTTGGTGCTACACCAGGCAGTTTGTGGTTGCACCTCTTCTTTGTATGCTGACTCGTTGTTCTTGCTGATGAGACCCGCCATGGTCGTGTCATCGGCGAACTTGATGATGTGATTTGAGCCGTGTATCGCTGCAGAGTCGTGAGTCAGCAGGGGAGAGCATGCATCCTTGCGGGGATCGCGTGCTCAGTGTAGTGGTGCTGGAGGTGCTGTTCCTGATCCGGACTGACTGAGGTCTCCCAGTCAGGAAATACAGGAGCCAGTTACAGAAGGAGTTCAGACCCAGCTGGCTCAGGTTCTCGATCAGGTGCTGATGGATGATTGTGTTGAATTCTGAACTGAAGTCTATGAACAGCATTCGTACATATACAGTGGTACCTCGGTTTACGCATTTAATCCGTTCCGGGACTTTACTCTTACACTGAAACGTTCGTATACC
>JAOUQX010087703.1:0-11328 GCA_028566295.1 Liobagrus marginatus
CAAGTTCAAAGTTAATTTGTCACATGTACATTATACGTGGTACAACATACAGTGAAATGCTTTGACGACTAACTGAATGTTTCCTGTAAGTGGGGGGTGAGGAAGAGAGGGAAATTGTAGAAAAAAAGCAGGGTGGGTTGTTGCATATAAATACTATTAACAGTAAGTACAGTAAATACGAATTACAAATTACAAATGTACATCTATATGCAATATGTATATGACTATATATAAAATAATAATAGTAATATATAATAGTAATAATGTAATGTACTAAAAATAGTGTACCAAAGGTAACCTACTATAATATGCTATGAATATGCATTGTACGGCTACAATTCTATACATGATATGCTATGAATATACATTGTATAAACATGCTATACTGTAGATATACAGTGTACAAGTATACATTCTGTACATAATATTATAAGTATACAGTGTATATACATACTATATTATAGTGTACGTGTATATTCTGTGCAATTGTGCATGTGTGTGTGCAAAGAGAGTCTTAGGAGATGAAAAGAAAAGGAAAAGAAAGGGACGGGAAGCGAAAAAAAACAAATAAACGCAAAAGCCCAAGCAAAAGTAGAGTCCTGATGTGTGTGCTTATTTTATAAGATATAGATTTTGATTGAGGGCACGGATAGCTTGCGGAAAGAAACTCCTCCTCATCCTCTCTGTGTTTGCTTTTAAGGAGCGTAAACGCTTCCCTGACCGTAACAGAGAGGACAGACCGTTGTTAGGGTGGTTGAGGTCTTTCCTAATATTTCTAGCCCTGGTTAAGCAGCATTTATTGTAGATGGAGTGCAGGTCAGGAAGTTCAGTGTGGATAGATCGTTCAGCCGATCGTACCACCCTCTGTAGAGCTCGTCTGTCCTGCTGTGTGCTGTTCCCGAACCACGGTGTGATGCTGCCGGTCAGGATGCTCTCAACGGTACAGGTGTAGAAAGTGATGATAATGATACATATTCTACTAGGGATAAATATTCTACTAATGATGGATATGATATCCTGAGATTTTTAATACTCTCCAACTCCTAGAATAGAAGCACGCATTTTCTTTAAGTTCTCACTGTTGCTAAACCTTTGACCCCTTTAGCCCAAATACCAGTTCTTGGCTAAGTTTAATAAAGCTGTGATGTGGACTGCTGCAGTTGTAGTTCACCATGTTCACTATCATTGTGTAGAGTGGTGAGTTGACGGTGTCTTCGTGTTTTTCATCTACAACGTTCAGCCATCGACACTTCCTGCTACAGTACTACCGCTACTGGATGCTTTTACCGTGTCTAACCTCCTAAAAATATATCCGAGGTTTCTAAAATGCACCCCAAGCCATATCATTTAGCTTTGTACATGTTCAGAGTCACAAAGATCACATGTTGGATGTGTTCTGGTCTATTATGTGATCATTAGCATTTTTGTCTTCAGATCAATGGAAACTCTAAAGCACTGCCATGGCATTGTTTTGTGTTGTTCATTTCCCATTTCAGGGTGAAGAATTCATGCTCCTCTGCATTCACCAATTATACAGATTGGCATTTCTAATGGCATATTGTCAATTATATTGCCGTTATTTATTGTACAGACATTAAATTAATTTGTTCAAGTTTCACAGTCTGTTTAATTTGTTTTTCCTTCAGTGCAGAAGAGGGTCACAGATGTTTGTGTTTGTCTTTGTGGTTGCCCTTGACGACTTCTGCCAATACTGAACAACCCATCATGTAGAATAGGTCTGATGAAAAGACGTGGCGGTTAGGGAGAAGGAGAGAGCACATAAGACAAGCTCAAACGGAGGGGCCAAGATGCTGTTTGCTTCGTTTCCTATTGTTAAAGCTCTGAATACACACGCACATACACACACAACACGCGAACGGTACAAGCTGAAGGATATCGTAAACAATGCCACATCCTTTTAATCAGCACCTCCCTGCATATGTCCGAGTCGAACACTTTAAGCTTGAAACTTAAGGAACTCTAACTAGAATCTGTACTGCAATATTAATGATTTTAAAATTGCTATATGTATGAAAGGATTAATCGACGTTATCACCAATGTCCAGTAGAAGCAACTACGAACAAAATCTGCTGTCATGTTTGTAGGTTTAACCTTTTGGGGTTTTCGGTTTTCTTTAAAGCAATCATCTTAACAGTATGAAATATAAAAAAAAACACAGTGTCTGTTGCTGTAAGTTAAAATTATAATTCATTTTCAGCTATAAATCAGTCGGTGTGGCGCTAGCTAAGTGTAAATCTTATCGTTAGTGCAAAAAAATATACAAATAAGCAAACAAATAAATGTTTAAATACAAAAACATAAAATAAGTGAGTCCCTTGTTTTATTGGGTAGTTAGAATATGTAACATCATTTTAACAAATTGAAAACGCTGAATAATTTTTTAATGCTTACTCATTAATCAGTGACATGATTGGAGCTTAACAGGCATAATGCTTATCTTTTAATTAATCAATTAACCGATTAATCTATTTTTGCGATAACCGTTTGTAGCAGCCTACTTTGCATGCATTTTCTTTCCGGTTTCTGTGATGTACACACTCCATATGAACATCCCTGTGCGTTTATCTGCTTCTGATGAAGTTTACAAAGACCCAGCAATTTTATTGTCATTCTTTCAGTTAGATAATACACACACACACAGCTCAAACGGTAGTATAGGTTGTGAGACCGCAAGTGTCCTATCAGTACATGAGGCATAAAGCTGATGAAATACAAAAACACTTCTTTGATGATTATCTCTCTGTACAGCATCTTATCAGACATTAAAAGATAAAATAGTTTAGAGTGAAGATTCTAAGCTCAGTGGTTAAGGTGTTGGGCTGCTGATCAGAAGATTATAGGTTCAATCCCCAGCACTGATAAGATGCCACTGCTGGGCCCCTGAGCAAGGCCCTTAACCCTCATCTGTTCAGTTGGTTAAAGATTAAGGTAAGTCGTTTTGGATAAGGGCGTCTTCCAAATGACAGAAATGTAAACGGAACAAGCTTCTCATTTATGTGCTGATAGACTTTAAACATTTTCATTTCTGTCGTTTGGCAGCATTATCCAGTAATTTTATTATTTAGCCACTCATCCTAGCTAGGGTGATGGTGGCTCAACGGTATAAGGCTCTGGGTTAGTGATCAGAGGGTTGGGGGTTCAAGCCTCGCACCAGGCAAGCCTACCATCGTTGGGTCCTTGAGCAAGGCCCTTAACCTCACCTTCTCCAGGGGCACCGTTCGTTCTGTCTGACCCTGCGCTCTGACCCCAGCGTATTCTGACAGGTATGCTGGGATATACGGAATAAAAACATTTCACTGCATGTATGTGATAAATACGATCTGAAAGTGAAATGTCAGTAATCATTCACATCTTCAATTATCAATTTATTATTTATCCAGAGCCCCTTATTGTTACATGTATCTCATCCATCCAATTGAGCAGTTGAGGGTTTAGGGCCTTGCTCAGGGGCCCAGCAACAGCAGCTTGGTGGTACTGGGAATCAAACCCACAATCTTTCGATCAGTATTCCAACCCTTTAACCGCATAGCTACCACTTCCCCCCACTTAAACAAGAGCTAAAGTCTGTGGGAAGTCTGTAAAGCGAGAACATTACTAACCTTGACCTGACTTTATTTCTTCCTGCTTTGCAGTGAAAGGAACGGGAGAGAGGGCAAGAATGTGTACAACTGTGTTGGGTGAAAGGCTGCGGCAGTTTTTATCTCCTTTAATTTCTTACTTATAATTGTAGCTGTTAGCTATGAGATCGAAATATCCTGAATTACAGAACAAGAACTTTGGACCATCTAATTGCATTCATCAGCAGAACTAGAGATAGACATGTGAAAGTGGAGAAGGGTTTCGATTTGTAAATCTGATTCAGGGTTATCTCATTGACCTTTTGCTGATGCTCTACTGTTTATTCTTGGTTCTTTTGGTGGTTTGTTTAAGAGCTTTATCCATGGGAACTGCTGTGAGTTCTTCGATACCGTTTGAATGCTTGGCATTTCCTGTCCTTAACTTGGCCTGGAAGAGGATAACAGAAGGGCAACCTGCCAATGCGCTCAAACCCACGGCTTGTGTGTAAAAGTGTTCATGATTTTGGGCAGTCTGCTTAGAATCTTCAGAAAGTCTCTCATGTGTTTCTTAAAAGGTCAAGGAGCTAAGTACTTTTCCTTAACTCCAACACAGTCATTTGGACAGTAGCTCCCGCTGCAAGGTTTTTTATTAACGCACTCGTTGGAATACGTTACGGTTTCTTTAGTAATTACTTCAACATGGATGTTGATGTGGTGAGGGTTGCTTGTGATGATTATTTACCGCTTTTGGAAATCTGTAGCATCATCCGTTTTTTGAAACTGTGTTACAGATGTGATGCTGTAGAGGGAATGTACGTATTTGGGTACTTATATATGTACTTAATGTATTTATTTGGTATGTTCATCAGGAATACATGTATATATATTTATAGTACTTATAGTATGTTACATTATATTATTAGTATATTGTTATTATTATTATTATTATTATATTATTGTCACATACATATTGCATATAGATGTACTGTACATTTGTAATTGGTAAATACAGTACTGTACTTATTGTAAATAGTATTTATAAGCAACCAACCCCCCTTTTACACTTTCTTTCTCTCCCTCACCCCTATTTACAGCAAAATTTCGGGCAGTCGTCAAAGCATTTCACTGTATGTTGTACTATGTATGATGTACATGTGACAAATAAACTTTGAACCCTTGAATATCACCCTTGAATATTTTTATCTTGTTAAATTCAAATAAAAACCAAAGAAGTGGCAACAAATGTTTGTAGAACTAGTGTGTTTTGTGGATGTTTTACCCATCAAACACAGCCGCTATAAATGAATAAAAATGCTGTTGTTAGCACATGCCGCTGTGGTAGAAGAGGAATTAAGCAGTTGTGGGTGTGCATAAATCTTCTGCAACTCTCCCCCATGTGACAAAACAGCAAATCCTACTTATTACTATGTAGTATAAGATAGCGCTGTATAGCTGTAGGTGTATAAGCTATGTAAGGGCAGATAAACATAATGATAGAGGTTTTGGCATGAACGGTTATGTGATATTCGCCTTCTTAATCATAGCTTGTTTATGGTGTGAGTTCTGAATGCAGACGATAGTGTTATCTGCTGTGCTGCAGTTTAGATAGTGATGATGGTGCGTGTGGTTGTCCTGTAGATAGTCATGATGGATGCGGAGGTTTACTTTGTTTTGTAGTGCATTGAGGTAGGTATTGGTCAGTGCTTTTGTCTGGCCGGTGCAGTGCTGAAAACGCTGTTACTAATCCTGGACTAATACCTACTGCTGTTTTTAGGATTGTGATGTGATATGTATGTATGAATGAATGAATGACAGACTGACGGACATAAGATAACAAAAAATCACACACTATTATCTGGTATATAAAAAAAAACTAATCAAATAAGAGAAACCTGTTTCACAGTCTGCCTTCTATAACACAGAATTTCTTGCTTCTCTCACTCATGTGACAAGTTTTTGTCAGCTAAACCACCACATTGATGTTTTTCTATATACTGAAAATGACATCATCTCATGCCGGATCTCATGATGCGGAATCTCCTTCTAGCTCGACTTGTTTCGAGTGCATGTAAAAAAAAAAACCCCCACTTCAGTCCACTACGTAGCCTGATCACCCCGATAAGGCTAGCTTACTTGATGCACATTTTATAATGGGTTTACTGTTGAAGTACATTGTTGGAGCTATTTCCATGAAAGAGCAGGTATGTTAGGCATAAATGTGTCCAACTCTGTAAATGTTAGTGATTATGATGCCAATGTTCAAGTTCATCACAGCATCAATTCAGTGTGGAATGTTAAGAATCTGACAGGCTGTTTCTCGGCGTAACAAGAAAACGGCATTGGCGGTCCTATCTAAATATTGTAGCATTCTTTCCTGTGTTCTGAATGTCCGTAGGAAATATCCTCGGACTTGTAGGATTAATCTGACCTCATGACTTCCTAAATGGTTTTTGTTTTATTTCCAGGTTCACAGTATGTTTAAGGCAGTGCTGAAAATGAATAGAGACGGCGGGAAGGGGAGCAAAAAAGAGACAGGTACGTCCAGTGAACGTGAAAAAAAAAACCGGACTTTTTCAACAGTTTTGGGTTTGTTACACTTAGTTTGTGATAAACCAGTATTGATAGCCACACCGATCAGCCATAACATTCTAAGCCCTTACAGGTGTAGTGAATAACACTGATTATCTCTTCATCATGCCACCCGTTAGTGAGTGGGCTATATTACCGTAAGCGGGTGGGATGTATTACCGTAAGCGGGTGGGATATATTACTGTAAGGCGGGTGGGATATATTACCGTAAAGTTGATGTGTTAGAAGCAGAATGGGCAAGCGTAAGGATTTGTGCGAGTTTAACAAGGTACAAATTGTGATGTCTAGACGACTGAAACAGAGCATCTCCAAAATTACAGCTCTTGTGGGGTGTCACGGTCTGCACGGTCTTTATAGATCAGTATCTATAAAAAGTGGTTAAAGTAAGGAACAGCGGTGAACCGGTGACGGGGTCATTGGAGGCCAAGGCTCATTGATGCACGTGGGGAGTTAAGAAGGCTTTAAGTCACACCTTATAGGACCTAAAGTATCTGCTGCTAACATCTTGGTACCAAATACCACATACACACCTTCAGGGGTCTTGAGTCCGTGCCTCGATGGGTCAGGACTGTTTGGTTGTAAAAGGGGGACCATTACAATATTAGGAAGACGGGTCATGTTATGCCTGATCGGTGTATTTATTAATATAGACTCAAGGCACTTTTGTTTATCACTCTGGATAAGCATCTGCCAAATGTTGTAAATGTAAATAAATTGCGGGGGTTGGGCATCTCTTGCTTATTTTCATTCAATTTAATCTTGATATATTGACATGCTATAGACGGATGTGTAAAGTTAAGGTGTTATTCAGAAGCTTTCAGATAAACTTTAATTATGTGTTAGACTCAATCTAATACAAAAAGTGCGGAAAATTGTGTGTGTGTGAGATGCTGTGCAAAAATGTGATGTAATTTTGGAATCGTTCCCTCCCTGTTTCTGATTTTGGAAATTCTCCTGCATTGCATTACTCAAGCCAAGTAGTATGCCAAAATAGTAATTATACCCTTTTTAGTACATCAGTCTGCAGTGTGGGATGCGCCCCCCAGTCACTGAACAGCGGATTTATTGCAGGAAATTAAGTTATAATTCTGACTGAAAGTGACATTGACTCTTTTCTACATACATATGTCATACTGTTTATTTGTTTGCTTTAAAACAATCTGTATAGCCAAATGGAAAGCTACTGTTAGACTTTGTTTACACCCGACCATATTCTCATAAATGTGTCTTCGTCTATTGAGCAATATGTTAGTCTTGCTTTACAGCGCCATAGTGGTTAAACCGCACTATTGCAGGTCTATTGCAGGTATATTAGCTGAAACGAGATCAAGCGACTATTTTCAAAAACACTCTTGTTTTTTTTTTTTTAATTGTTGATGTCTGTTTATGTTTCTTTAGTAGTACAAAACCATTATTAGTATAGCTAAAACTTATAGCTTATTAGTATATATAAAAAATACCTAAAAAAGAAAAAGAAAAAAGATCGTGATAGTCGCAGGTGCGGGGTGCCTGGTGAAACATTGCTCTTATGCTACCTCAAGGCATGTTGATATTTAGTCTGTGATGCCCGTCGCAGACAGCCCTGTTCATCTCCGAATTCAATAGCTCGCCCACAAGCTCTAAAACAGACTACACTACAGAGACTACACACTTCTTAGCTTTTAACTTGTTTTGTTTGAATAGCAAATATGTATATTTTGTGGATGATGTTCTCTGGCTTAGTTTTGTATTCAGAAACACAGTGAAGAAGAAATCTCCTGTTACTCACTACTCGCCGGCCATCATGAGTGCTCTAGCTAAACATTACAACTGGATAATAGAGATGCCCCGATACCAGCTTTTTAGGATCAAGTTTTTTTCTGGTAGTCACCGATACCGATACGTATCAAGCAATTTTTCAAGCACATCACACCGAGACTAATCAATATAGGACATCGATAACTTTCAAATGGCATAATAAAATAAGGAAAAAAAAAGTCATCATTAATTTTGAAATATGTCGGCGGAGTGGCGCAGCGGTAGCGCGCTTGCGTCGACATATACTCAGCGCTGTTGCCTTGCGGGCGATCCGGGTTCGATTCCGGCCGGTGGTCATTTCCCGATCCCTTCCCCCACTCTCTCTCACCCACTTCATTTCACCACTGTCCTGTCCATAAAGGCATAAAAAGCCCCAAAATAAATCTTTAAGAAAACAAATTTAAAAAAAAAAAATATTTCTATTCTGCTGAGGCTGACTTTGTGTTATGTGTGTCAGTGTCAGTTCGAGTACACAAGCTCAGTATAGGGTCTGATACAGATGCTGGTCTCAGAACCATAGAAAATCCACAGCAAGTATAAAATAGCTGTTTTGTCATGTTCTTTTTAAGTGATCATGTTTGCCAGTGCTCAATATCCTATAAATCACAATTGTATTATTATTGCGTCCTTTCAGTAGTGTTTCTCTCAGCCAGAACGTCTTCGAGCCTTAACATGTCAGCAGTGAGCTCATCAGTAATCAGTACAAGCTTTGTCTGATCTTCCCAAACAGTCTTTTTTGTGGCACTGCATCCGAATGACTAAACCAGAAACCAGACCTAGAGTTGGACATATCTATTTTGACCTGACTGACTCAGCATTATCCATGACTCGCTTTGCTTAAGCTAGTTTCAGCACAGCACTAATTATATAACCGTAAAAGTCTGTAATTTACACATCCTCAGGAGCATGGCTCTGTTTGGTTCTTGTACTAGTCATAACAAACCGGCGTCCGTGTCTGCAAGCAGACTGATGAAACTCCCTGATGACATACGGGGGTAAAGAAAAGGTTATGTGCAAACGTTTCTCGAACTGTCTGGAACACAAGCTCTGGATTCTATCTGTATCCCTAACCCTCGTATCATATCCCATTCCCATTCTTTATTCTGTATTTGCCCTTTTGCTTTCCCATTCTTTATGGGGTCACTTCGCTCTGGCCGGCAGTTGCTTTGAACTTTTCTGGCACAGATTGGCGTTTTTCTTACCGTGATGTGATATTATGGTCGCCCTTTTGAGCTTCAGATATCAACATTACCGAGACATGCACCGCTAATGCTAGATCATAAAGTTCCAAACCGAATAACGTCAAGAAAGCACAATTAGCATTTTATAATTTCTTATTTGTTAGCTGTGAGTTGTCGGCATGTGTGCCACTCCATTGAGCCAATTCTGTAAGGTAAACATTTTTACCATATGCCATGTTATTGTTCTCTCTCTGTCCTCCTCCAGAAAAGGCTAGGAGTATGAAAGGAAAACAGTAATCAAATTACATCCACGTAACATTAGACTGAGGATTTACAGTAACATGCTGCCCATGAAGAATACCTTCTGTTAAACGTCTTCGGTTTGTTTTCCGAAAAAGCCTGCAGCCCTAATCCACCGTCTGGAACAACACAGATTTCAGATTAATGAATGTAATGAATAGAAAATGATTGGTCATGCTGTTATATGACAATAATCAGACAGGGTGGTTTGATGCAAGATTGATTATTTAATTGTAAGAGCACATCTAAACTGTTTTATTTCTCTTATACCTCGGCCAATTGTTTCAATTTCTATTTATTCCAGACCAACATTTGATATGTCATAGTTACTTTTCTTTATGTGGAACATCTGCAGATCTGTATACCTTGATTCCTGTTCCTGCTTGTATAGCAGCTATAAATAATTACTCACCTCACCGCCCCCTTCTTAGTCTCTCTTGAAGTTAGTCAGGCTATGATGATGTGTGACGAGACCCACCGGTGTGAAAGTCAGTGTTTTCAGTTCATCCCAAAATTGTCCCGTGGGGTTGAGGGTTGAGGTCAAGGCTTTTGTGCAACTCGTGTTAGTTCTTTCATATCCGACTTTGGCAACATGTTTTTATGGATCTAAGTTTTATACAGGTGCATTGTCATGACTGAACATGTTTGAGGACTCTTTGAAGGGAAGGGAAATTGTAGTCCTACAGTATACAAATACCTTCTAAACAAATGGATACTTGTATTAAGTGTGCATAAACCTTAGGCAATAAAGTCTGCTTTTGCCCTCTTTGTTTACTGTGTGTTTCAAGGCTGTGTAACGGTTCTAACAGAAAATCTTCTGTGAATGCTTTCTATAGATGCCTGCACATTCCTTTAATAATGTAGATGAATATAGCACATCGGTTAAATTTAATGTTAGTTTTTTTCATTACATGGCCATGATTCTGTAAAAATGACATGATTTTAAAGGTGTCTATTTATGGTTAGAAGAAAAGAACTGTAGGAATATGGTACACACAAGAGTGTATGTGTATATTGCTTATTGCATTGTGTTACAAGGAGTTTTTATTAGAGTCCTAAAATGTCTGCTCTTTTGGCAGGTAACACAAACACGACTCCTTCTTTAAGCAGCATCAGAGCAAAGAGACCACAGGATTCCCTGACTGTTAATCCATCTTATTTATTTAACCCGGTAAAATCTGTCCGATTTTGCACATGGACACGGGAATATCAAAATCAGAAATACTTTATTTAATCCCCGGAGCGTCGGTAAATCGTGTTTATCGCAGCACACAGTCAACAACATAAGAATATAAATAGAATTCTGTATAAAAAGACATAAGAAAATGACGTATACACAATAAGACTTATAAGTATACAGGTACATGTTTTAACAATATTGAATGTATAAGAAATATACTAAAACTAAGATTTAAATAATTGTACAGTAACAGTGTATTGTTGCACCGTCAGTGTGTTGGGAATTGTAATGTCTGATGGACACTGGTAGGAAGGATTTCCTGTGTTGCTCTGTGGAGCAAGTTGAATGAATGGCTGATTGTACTCTTATATACGTCTAGGACATCATAGAGTGGGCTAGTGTTGGTGTTTGGTGGGTTAGGGTTTGGTGGGTTGGGGTTAGGGTTTGGTGGGTTGGGGTTAGGGTTTGGTGGGTTAGTGTTAGGGTTTGGTGGGGTGGGGTTAGGGTTTGGTGGGTTGAGGTTAGTGTTTGGTGGGTTAGTGTTTGGTGGGTTAGTGTTAGTGTTTGGTGGGTTGGGGTTAGGGTTTGGTGGGTTAGGGTTAGGGTTTGGGTTTGGTGGGTTAGTGTTAGTGTTTGGTGGGTTAGTGTTAGTGTTTGGTGGGTTGGGGTTAGGGTTTGGTGGGTTAGGGTTAGGGTTTGGGT
>JAOUQX010087724.1:0-11327 GCA_028566295.1 Liobagrus marginatus
ATAAAAATTCCTTGTAGCCTACATTTTAATTTTCTTTTGATTTATTTATTTTTCTTGAAATGATTTAGAAAAATTGTGGGTCGTGTTATATTCGAGGTCGTGCTATATTCGGGCCAATACGGTATATATTACGGTATACTTTTTTACTTCTTTGATGTTTCTGATTTTTTTTTTTAAATGGTGGTGTCTCGGAAGCGGGGGTATGGGCTAGTCTTCTACGGCGAGTATAGCCCAAAACCCTAGTTGTCACTGGAAAAATAGGGGAGTCGTCTTATACGCCGGAAAATACGGTAATTAACATTATACATTCCTTCTGTTTTTTTAAACAATATGTACATCTGGCAACTGAGGAAAACAGTTGTTGGAGTTTTGGGAATGTTGTTTAATTTGTGCCTAATACAAGATTTCAGCTGCTCAATAGTCTTGGGGTCGTCTTTGTCGTTTTCTAACATGTTGTTCTCAATTGATGAAACATCTCGCCCTTAGGCAGTGTTTCTCAAATAGTGGGGCCGGGGGCGCGCAGCGATGCCAGATGTGATCCCGAGCAACTGTTTTTTACTACAATCGTCCCGCTTTATGAATGCTATTTCAGTAAATCTGAGAGCACTGTTAGCACGATGTTATGCAGAGGTGTACTTATAATAATTTTATTGACAAATGATGCTATTTACAGTCACGGCAGAGAGTTGCGGGGGGCGCGCGAAATGTTTACTTCTTTCTAAAGGGGGGCGTACCAAAAAATAATTGAGAAGCACTGCCCTTAGGCAAGCCAGTTACGTACAGCTCAGAGTTTTCCACTAAGAAGAAGCAATACTAATAGAAGGCCTTCTCTAAAAAAATAAATAAATATGGAAGCATATGTTTCTTTCATCTGTATACACATGGCAGGATTCCAAGTTTTTTGATCGCATCTCCATATGGAACTACCAGGAAAGACAATGGGACAGTGTGACATGACAGTGATTCAGCAGTACTGTTCTCCAGATATTGAGTATTTTTTATTAACTGCAAGCCGTTCTAACTGCTTATACGAGTTTGGGACATTCATACTGGCTGTTGTTTACATTCCACCACAAGGCAACTTGCAGGAGGCACAGTGTATGCTTACCAACAGTGTGTGTGTGGAGCGAACATACCCAGACTTATTTGCTATTCTTTCCAACAAATTGAACAAAGTTAACCTCACACACAAACTTCAAAAATACAGAATCCTTTGACTGTTTGCAAAAGAGACCATCATTTTGGATAGGGACTGCTATATTATAGCGAGTAATGCTGATTATCATGGTCCATCTGATTCCTGTATACAAGCAAAGGTTAAAGCTTTCTGAACCTCTTGTGAATGCATTAAAGCAATGGAATAGGAAGGATGTGGAGGTATGCTTGGACTGTTACGACTGGGACATATTTCAGAATGCTACCAACAATCTGCATGAGTAGATAGAGGCTGTAACTTCATGCATAAGCTTCTGAAGATACCCATGTACCATCATGCACCAGGGTGATCTACAATAAATGACATGCCCAGGTTCACAGCCAGGCGCAGTCAGCTAAGGTAGGAAACGGAATTGCATGGCGTATCACACTCCTCTGATACGCTAATGACCCTCAACTCAAGCTCCAGCCCATCAGCTTTACTACAATCACCACAGCAGAAGCTGATGACTTCCCACAGATGCACACATCAATAGACACATTCATTCTACGTCACACCACAAGAAAAACTCACTCCATCCTAGAAACTGCAGTTAACTTAGTAATGAAGAAGTACAGACAGAACTAATGCAAAGCAGTCGGATAAGACGCATACTTTCCATTCTTAATGGAGATAGATGATCAGCACAGTACTTCGGTGTTTACAGACCACTATCAACCAGGTCCCCAAAAATCCCAAGGATAAAGGACTTAATGACAGCAGTCCTGTCGCTTTGACATATGTGGTAATGAAGTCCTTTCAGTGCCTGGTGCGGTTCCATATGAATTCAGCAAATGACACTCTGCAGTTTGCTTACAGACCCAAAAGGTCTATAAATGATGCCATTAGCATGGATCTAAATTTTATTCTTTAGCATCTGGGTTCCCCAGGAACCTATTCCAAGATACCACTAATGAATTTGAGCTGCATTTAATAAAACTATTCATGCTCTTCTACAGGACAAGCACCCAGCAAAATTCGTCTAATTTCAGCTGCAGGTAAATTGCAGAATTTAAAATTACAGATTCAAATTTGGGACATATTAACAAATCACTCATATTTTATCCGCATTGCATTAGCGCATAGTTAAATATTTCTTTTAGTAAATTGCGGAAAAGTTTTGCGTCGCAGTCCATGAGGGAACTTTTAGTGTTTTATGATCCTCCATGATTACCTCGATCGAAAGCTATGGGTTATTTGCTGGTAGCTCAAGAAGCAAAGACCACAACAGGGATGAAGAGCTTCCTCTTACAAAGCCCTGCAGTTCAAAACACCGTTCCAATTTGCGCTCGGGACACAACAAGGTTTACATCTAGGTTGAAAACAGTTGAGTATATAATGAGGAACTGTCGGGTATTATCATAATTAAAATAGTTAATACCAAATAATTTCCCAGACTTTATTATGGAGTGTGTAACGGTTTAGTGTTAAAACCACACTGGGAGGTGTTAGGAAAGACTTTAAGGAGGAATTAGAATTTCCTTTAAAAAAAAAAAAGTAGTTGGGGTAAAGTTCTTTTTCCTACTCCTTGCTTAGGATCTCGAAGCTGATATTCTTACTGAATGTGACAACAAACTCTAATCTAAACACAAAATACATTGCTGAGCTGGTAACATAAAATTGTGCTTTCATAGTCAAAGTAGTGAGCCTAAAAGGGTTTTTTAAAATTAATATTATAGGGAATTATATTATAACTGGGGGTTATGTTTGGTTATAGATTTGCAAACTCATTCTCAAGAACTCAAAAACACTTTACAGCCAAAAATACTGAAATGAAGCTTTGGAAGTGAGGCGTTCTTCTGATATTAAATATTTATTGCCGTGCTGTGCTTTTATACATCAGCTAATGTTGCCTGCAACAAGTATGGCAGTAACGCCTTTAATGTCATACTAGAATAATATATAAGGTGGAAATAATACTGTACTGCTTTATATTTTACATGACTATACAATTATTTATATATACACACACACACACACACACACACACATACATACACACACACACACACTATGCATATATATATATATATATATACACACTGTACATATATACCAGGGGTTGGCAACCTTAAACACTCAAAGAGCCATTTGGGCCAGTTTCCCACAGAAAGAAAAACACAGGGAGCCACAGAACCCTTTTAACATCTAAAATGAAGATAACACTGCATATATCGTTTTTTACCTTTATGGAAAGTATAGAAAAAACTGCAGTGTGTTACATTTATTAAATGAATGAACTGCTACCGAGTAAACGAATTTGTATTTCTGCAGGCAAATAAAAATATTTTGAACAGTTTGAACTAACCTTAACAAAAAAGACACTGGGTTGAAGGTTACTTTCAAATACAATGTTCAATGTCTAATTGAGTCCTCTTCATATTCATGACATCAACATTTTAACTTGCCGGCTGCAGCAAACCAAAATTGCCGTCTGCTTCTGTGTTACGTCGTCATGTAATCGCGGATTTTGCAAGTCGGCAGTTATGACGCATATTTTGAGCGACAAACAAAATTAAACACCGTTTATTATAATGTTACAAGAGCATCATAATCTTAGAATTCTTTTTTTTTTTAAACTAACTAAAATAAAAGAAATATTTATTATCTATTTTCCAAATCTTCAGGTAGCCGCAGCAGAGGGATGAAAGAGGGGTTGCCGACCCCTGATATATACAGACACACACACCGTATTTTCCACACTATAAGGCGCACCTAAGAGCCTTAAATTTTCTCAAAAATCGGCCGTGCGCCGTATAATCCGGTGCGCCATATGTGTGCACCGAGTTTCAAAATCTGTAAAAAAAAAAAAATAATAAAAAATATGTTGTGCGACTTTGGTAAGCGCTCTGCTTGATTGACTGTCGGACCATTTCCTGCTGTCACAGGGACGTAATACATACACTACGTACGCTGGCAGCGATAATACAATCAGAGAGCATTACTTAATACGTACAGTATGTACGCTTGCCTCCGCCACGCCTCCGGTAGGTATACTACTGATATGCTGCAAAACAACATTTGTTTGTCTAAGATCCCCCGAAAATGGCACCAGTGAAGAGACATGCTTACGATGCACAATTCAAACTACAGGCTATCAGTTACGCAGTTGTATGTAAATGGAAATAGAGCAGCTGCGAAAGAATTCAACATCAATGAATGTATGGTCCGATAGTTTAAATATGGTTTGATAGGTTAAATATATATCAAATATATATACATATAACAGATAACCATATATATAAATATGGTTCGATTGGTTAAATAGTAAAATAAAGTTCACCTAAACTCACTGTTTTGTTTCAGTTACCTTTCTTTTGTAGACCGTATGTTTTAGCATGCGCCTTATAATACGGTGCGCCTTATGGTGCGGAAAATACGGTATAATATATATATATTCATTTATTTTTTTCTCAATTTGGACAAATGTCCATGTAATTTTCTGACCATCTATAAATGTGAAATAAGCCTGTAGCATTAAGAGTGTTGATAATGAACAGGAAACAAGAAAGTTTCAAATGAAATACAAAATATTATCAAAGTACACACAATGTCCTTGATAGGATCCCTCCAAAAGTGCCCATCTTTTCTCTAGAAAGAAAGTCCTGGAGGTATACATTGATCAAGCATCACATTATGATCACTTTCCTAATGTTGTAGTGATTCCCCCTTTTGCTGGCAAAACAGCGCTGACCTGTGAAGGCATGGACTCCACTAGACCCCTGAAGGTGTGCTGTGATATCTGGCACCAAGATGGTAGCAAGTCCTGCAAGTTGCAAGGTGGGGCCGCTTTTGCGCCCCATGTGAATCAATGAGCCGTGACTGCCCATGAACCTTTGGCTGGTGGGCCACTGTTTCTTTTTATCTTTTAATAGATACTGACCACTGCAGATCAGGAACATCCCACAATTGATGCAGTTTTGGAGATAGTCTGACCCAGTCATCTAGTTATTACCCCAATTTGACCCTAGTACAATTTGAACCTCAATTCTCACGCTTGCCCATTTGTCCTGCTTCCAACAACTTTGAGGACAAAATATTTAGCTGCTGCCTAATATATCACACCCACTAACAAGTGTCGTGAAGAAGATAGAGATGTCAGTGGTCATAGTGTTATGTTTGATTGTCGTAAATGTTGCTGTGGATCAAGTTACCTTGGTAACAAATGCATGCAGGCAGATTTTCTCACAAATGACGCTGACAATTTATTCCAATACAGCAGATGGTGCTGTGGGGCGATTTACCTTAGTCTCCCGGGGAAAGCCCTGAGACAATTACAACTGCCAAAAATTGGCGGGGAACAGTTAAGTTTTTTTCTTTCTGCATCAATAATTGACCTTTTTGAGGTTTCCACAGTCAACCTTACTTCAATATCAAAAATATCAATGATTAATGTAAACAAGGAGTACAAAAACAGTAGTATTAGGGCTGAAAACATTGTAACTTGGTAGGTAAGAGGAGGAGGAATGACAAGTGCTTGGTGCAGTCAGAACAATCTGGAGCTAAACACGCTTAAAACTGTGGTGATGACAGTGGACTTTAGGAGACTTCAAACAACACTTCTTCTGGCTCAGTTTCAGACAGCCCTGCGCCATCTGTAGAGACTTAAGTTTTTGGCATCTACCATTTCACAAGAGCTGAAACCGGAATCAAACAAACCTCAATCCTCAAAAAGGCCGAGCAAAGGATGTCCTTCCTGCAACAATTGAGGAAATGTGATTCAGTCACAGGAGCCATTGATACAGTTATACGCTGAAGTTATCGAATTTGTCCTATGATCATCAATCACCATCTGGTTTGGAGCAGCCACAAAGCAGGTCAAGAACAGATTCCAGAAAACAATAAATCGGCTGAATAATATTATTGGTACTCCGAGGTCAACTCTGCAGGACTTGTACTCAATAAGGAGCAGGAAACTGGCAGGAAAAATCACTACAGACCCCTCACACCCGCCACACAACCCATTTCAACTCCTCCTATGCCGCAGGCACTATATAATGCTTTTACGTGCATACATATACTACATACTTGGCATACTGTGACATTTTTTAATCTGTATAATCTAGATAGGTTGTACATAGTATAGTCTTATGTTTGAACTAAATGTACAGTGTAACTGTACAATCATGTACAAATTGTACAAATGTACAATGACTTAAATCTATGCCCGAGCCAGGCCCTGGCGCGACAAGCTTATTAATATTCTCGGCCCGAGCCTCTTAAAGCAGATTAAAAAAACAGAAAAATCCCATTACACATACTACTGTTCAACCATTAAAATAGTTCAGTTTTGTCTTTTTTTTTTTACAAGGGAAGTAGTTATATATATTCTTTTGTATATACTTTTTGTTTTCCTATATGAATTTGATTTAATGCTTGGTTAAAAATGTTTGGAGCATTTTGTGTTAGTTAAAGTAAAGTTTTAGTTTTTTAAAGAGACGACTTATCGGCTTGCGGCCGATGTTGAGTTTATTACGTTTCATCAATTTAGTCAAATCAACACTTGGCTTGCCTGCAATAAAAAGCAAATATATATATATATTTTTTAAATAAACACAACACTTTAATCATATCACAGTGTTAGTGTAAATATTTCTCACCTTTTTGATAAACCGAGGTGCTCTGCTGCTTGGCCCGAATGGCATAAATAAGTCGAGGCCTGTCGGGATCGGCCTTAAATGCAGGGTTTTAGAGTACAGTGTTGTTGTTTATGGCAGTACTTTAGAGTCACCAACAGCCAGATCCAAATTCCTTGTGTGGACAAAACATACTTGGCCCATAAACCTGATTCTGATTCCAGCTTGTTTATAGGGAAAATGGATGGCTGATTCTAGATGCCAAAGATGAAAAAGATCACCCAGACTGCTACTAAGGCTTTTCTTTATTCTCTGTCTGTTAAAGATCCAATTGAAATGAACAAATTACATATCTTAGTTTTTATTGCATATTTTCTAGTGTCATAACTTTTCTAAAACTTGGAATCAGAGAAGAAAGGAACCACTTTGTAAGAATCAACTCAATTTACAGTTGATCACAAAGTTTGTTCCATTTGTTTTGGAACTTTTAAAACAAAAGAACAGCATTTTTACACTCTTTGCTTTTGATTCAGAGGTAGTGATGTGATAATCATTTAATAAGAACAAATGGTTCTCGATCTTGTAATCCATTAACTAATTTCTTGTTAAGATAAAATCCCTCCATCCAGAGCAGTGCGGCACTGTTTTATCCTGCAAAGAATGAATAAACCTCGCGCCAAAAGCTATCGAGTAGGAGATTTGACTGAGCATGTGATTTGTTGAATGTAGCGAAAAAAATGTCCTTCACTGAATGAGTTGATTTGGAGTGTGAATGAAAGAGAGATCTCGTTAATGACAAATGACTAAACTGGTAAATCTTGTTCATGAATGAAATTAAAGTGTACCGGCAAGGTCGATCATTTGGCATGTGCATAAGGTTCAGCAATTAGCAGCAAGCAAAGGGCAGTTATTGGTACTGTGCACAAATACTTGTTTACATATATTTACACACAGAAAATAACTCCATGTTAATATTATCTCAGATTTATGAAGGTGTGAATGTCCATTTAAAGAATTCAAATGTTAATTACAGTATGCAAGAAAACCGTTTTGGGATCATCCAAACTACTTATTTAGACTTATTTATTTAATGCTCATTAAATTAAATAGTCATTAAAATATTAGGCACATATTTTCATAAATCTAAAGCAGGTTTTAATAACTGGCTTGTCCTGTGCATTGAGGTTTGGGTCATGAGGCACTGCCTCCTAGTGGACACGCTGACTTTACCTTATGGAAACATCTGCCGCTTGCCCACGGGAGACTACCATTACTCATTTTTACACACAGATTTGATTTACACTATATATAGTTGGCAGACTTTTGTTTTAATCATTTATTGTTGATTTCATTCTCTAGAGTTTTTGTTTTGTATTTTAAAGGAGGAAACTGCTGTACTGCTTGGACAGCATTGGAATTAATTAGTTATGTAAATACTTAAAACAAGTTATTAAAATAAATATTAAAAAAAAGAAATTCCAAATGTATTATTCGTTAAATAGCAATAAAAATCTATCAAAAAGATTGATCAATATTAATTCCTTAATTACTCACCATTAATGACTCGTTATTGATTAATTCAATTGGCCCCCTAATTTAAGACACAAAAGAAAGAGAACAAAAGATTGTGAGTGTTTTCATGAACAAAGATGTTATGTCTCAGTTGATGAAAAGATTTAGCACTCACATATTCTTATTAAAATTATTATATTTTATTTGCAAAGCATCGAGTCCAATACATTTAAACCATTAATTTGGGCTTCTAGCTGTCTATTTCATTATCATACATTTTTTTTTTTTTAGCTTTATGGTCATCACTATATGCTAATGAGCTGTGTTGGAAACATGCCAGTGTGTTTAACGTTAAGAAGAGTGACCAAACAACAAAAATCTGGTTTTCCTTGACTTTTGTAAATCTGGTGAACATTTTAATTTTACAGGAAAAAATGATCAGGCCCAATGCTTCCAATAACTGTAACGACTTTTAGAGACTAAAAAAAATGTCAACATTCACCAAAGTATATTCTGTAATCTTTCAAAATAAACTATTTTGTACACTATGCTACTCAAACAAAATCCGGAGCACTGTTTGCAACTTTGTTTTTAGCTGCAAAATTGAAGTCATCTGAGCAGATTTTTTTCTATCCAGGCGGCTAAATACAAAAATACCTAGCTGCAAAAAACAAATAAAAACATAGGGAAGGGGGAAACCAAAAGTCTCACACGAAGTTGGACCGTCGTTTTCAGAACTGTTAAACGTTATAAGTCGCTCACAACTTCGCTCTGCACTGTGATCTGAACCCAGCAGAAATAATACTTTAGAAGTAATTGCTTATTACCAAACAAAATTGATTTCGGAAATATTTTACCATATTCAAAACTGAGGAAAAAAAGGTTTTATTGCAAATAAAACGGACATAAGACTGGCAAAGCTGTCGGTACAAATGGACCGTCATTTTTTTGGTGGCACGCGGACAGAATCAAACAGCTCTAAATATAAATGACTGAATTACAGTTTATAACGTGGCTGCTGCCGCACTGGAACACTGTTTTACAGTTTCTTTTCTTTTTTTTTTACGCTTTTCCCGGTTGGTCTTGTAATTTAGTCATTTTCTGGTTTAAAACAATTTTCTTATTCTCAGCAAATTTTTTGAGTCCATGAATATTTACATATTTTGTGGCGGTTATACTGCTGGTTAAGCCCCAGGATCCTGAATTCATTCTTCATCCAAAATTATACCCTTTGTTTACAGCTTTCTAATTATTCCACACATCTAATATTAATCACTGATTTACTTACACGGTATATAATTGAGAAATTTATAAAAGAAAAGGTTCCAAAACATTAGAACACAATTAGAATTAACATAAAAGAATATGATTTATTGATAACAGGTCTGTGCTTATCTTGAAATAATGTTTTGCTCAATAATGTTTTGCTGTTGTGATTAGCAAAAATATATACACTATACTATTAGACGGCTCTAAAAAACAACAAAAAAAAACACTATACTAAAAAGTCAGGCACAAAGCACAATATAGTGTTGTTCTTTGTATCTAACTCCAGGCCCTGGACGGGACTTTCTATGTATGCTGGTATGACCCTGAAACCACGATGGTCCTTGTAAGATTTTCTTGCCTATTCGTATATTTAAGGTGCTATTTTGCCAGTAGTGGACGAGCGTTTTAAACAGAATGTTTGTATGTACGATAGATGATAGATGAGTCGTAGATACATCTATCACAGTTACTTGAAGGGTGGGGTTCATGATCCATTTTAAATTGTAGCTTGCTTTAATCAGACACAAAGACGACAAACCTTCAACGTAGAAGTGTAATTAATATTGTAGGCGAAACACAAGGCGTACCTGGACATTCTTTTCCTTGGTCGGACGAACAGTCGTTGGCTTGAGGATACGACGACTGAACCTCGAACACAGCAGCGATGGTCAACAAGCAAAAGAGAATGCAGTGGAGATGATGGCGGCATTGTAGTGTCCTGGGCTCAAACAATCGATAAGCTAATGTCATAATGACAGAGTGTTGCCTGAGTGCAACCCTGCTCGTTTTTTATTTTTTTTAATTAAAGGCAAACACACGGGGGAGAAAAGCTATTCCGAAAAAAAGCATACAGCTTACCAAAATTTAGTGTTTCGCTTTAAAACCGTGGTTCGGATGTAGAATAGTTCTGAAAAAATCAGAAGCGAAAACGAAGCATGAACACAAAATGGTCCAAACCGAGCATTTTACATGTCGTATTTTACTCTGCTGCTGCTGCTGCTGCTGTACGTAGCACGATACACTCCGTTTGGTCCTTGTCGTGGCTCTAGCAAGCTCCTTTAGTCGTTTCTTCGTTTTTGCTCTGTGTTTGTACTCATGTCCGGTCTGAATCCTCTCCTGCGTCCAAAACGTAGCGTTTGTTTTTATTCCACTGGATGTGGCGTGTGTACTGACGCTCTAACTCTAGTTCTAGCATATGGCATAAGACAAAGCGTTACACACTGCGAACCATTACAAAAAAAAAGGGACAACAAAGGCTTCCCAAGGATGGTTTGAAGTCATGTGACCTAAGACCACCTCCCCCATTCCATACCAGGAATTCAATCAGGATTCTCTAATGTTCTTACTGAAAAGAAGTTTTTTTTTTTTTAACTAAAAGTAGGAAAACCAGTTATCTGATATGCGTAACAAATAACTTACAAAATATGGAAAAGATTTAATTTGTCATACAAATTAAGACAAAATATACTTCCCTTAAAAAAAATGTGACACTCTAATATGTCGTTGGACCGCCTTTAGCTTTGATTACGTCGCACCGATAATATTCTGTAATGGCAAACCATTTATTCCTGTCCTGTCATTCATTTTGCATTAGGTATTGATGATGGGAGAGTTGGACCGCTGCACAAAGTCTTCTCCAGCTCATCCCAAAACTTCTGAATAGTGTGGCGGAGGGGACTATGCCACCGCCTTGTGGGCGGAACACTAAACACCTAACTAAGGAAGAATTGAGTGAGAAACAGGATCTTAGTCCTCCCACCCAATGCTTTTGGCCT